>JAVQKI010150857.1:0-15059 GCA_036025975.1 Nematalosa erebi
AGCTAAAGTTAAATTTTTACATTTACTTTACAGATTCATCTCACTTACCTTGACTGACTAAATAAGTGAAACGATTTGATAGGACATAAGTGTATCAAAGCTGAAATTCACCACAGGTACAGTATTTAGTAAATTTAACAGTAACTGTACCTGTCTGGTCTGTCTAGATTCAGCATCAAATCTCCGATTCATCTGCAATGCTGCTTATTGCTACAACAGGTACATTATTTGAGCCTTTCCCGCTGAAAGTCACTGTTGATTTGTTGTAGTTTTGATCAGTTCTAGGATCATCTGTCTTGTCTTGGGAGGCTGGCTGATAGGCAGCACCGTTCCCTGTCGCCCTGGCTTGGAACCGAAGCTGTGATCTAAGCCGCCTGTTGAAAAACATGGCCGCCACAATCCCAGCCACCAGTGTCAGGGCAAGCAAACCAACTGCCACCTGCAGTCCAGTAATCTGGCTGACCTTGGTATTCCCCTTAGGTTGATCTGGTTCCACTTCCTCTTTGCTGCCCGCCGGGGTGTTTTGGGGTGCTGTGATCTGGCTGACAGTGGGCTCAGTGACGGCCACCTTTTGCCCAGGTTTGCCCTCATCCTCCTTGCCAGAATAAGGGGTCACTGGCTGAGGTGGCAGCAGCTTATAGGCGGCCACTATCCGAGAGTACTCATTGGACCCCACCTGCTCGGTGGCCTGGCAGGTGTAGCTTCCAATGTCACTGGCGGAGGTGCTGAAGATGAGGAGGCCCTGGTTGTAGAGGTAGTGCTTCTGAGGAAACGTCTGTAGTGGCTGCTCGTTGAAGTGCCAGTTCACCAGGGCCAGGTTTGAGTCCACGTGGCAGTCCAGTTGGATATTGTTCCCAGGGGACACATACACAGCAGTTTCAGTCACAGGGGCTACAGACAAAAACACATAAAGCAACAATTTCTGTAAACACAAACACTGAAAGTACAAGACAAATACAAAGTTCATGACCTGCCTGACATACTGATTTAAGAGTATGGTTTAATCTGCAAAATCTTAGTGTAATCTCAGGGGTTTGTAACATTTATCAGAAACAGAACCTACCTGACTCAGGACAGGAGGATGCATCTCCATCTTTTAGGCTCTGCAGCAAGCTCCTTAAAAAGAAGAAAAGCTGGTCAATAACAACACTTCTGTTAACAGACAGGGAAGTCACTGAATTTAAATAGGTAAGTGAATTCATCCAATATTCCAGCGCAAACAGAAAAGAAACTGAACTGCACAGCTCAGAAAATAAACCACAGAGAGTCCAGCAGACAGAAGAGCGTGTCTTATGGACACCATAACTGAGTGGTTAGGGCTTTGTGTGTGCACATTTGGCCTTCTGTGTTCTACAAAAGTTAAAGGACGAGTTTGTTTTTTTACACTTAAAGCCTTGTTTCCTGATTGTTTATGATGAAATACAATGGTTAAGATTTTAATTCCGATGCATTCCTCTGTTCAGAGAATTTTTGGTTGTTGCGGAATAGCTGCGTAAGTGTCTTGCTTTAATCTTTTGCTTTAAACTTTTGTTTGTATAGACATGAAACTCACTGAGTTGTCGGTAATATTCATTGATACGCCGACGCTTGTATTGCTTCAAACTCTAGGCAGAAGTTTACATACAGGTGTGATATGCTTGAAAGAAATTGGTTGACAATTGACAATAAATGGTCAAAAACCTGTTGCAAACCATACTTGACAGCAATTTTTGTATTAGTGTATCTTGACCATTGTATTTCATCGTAAAGTATCAGAAAACAAGGCTTTAAGTGTAAAAAAATGCAACCTATCCTTTAAGAGTGATCACAAAGGGGGGCATTTTGGGAATGGAAGAACATAGACAGAAATGTAGGTAAAAATGCATGTTCACATGGCCATACAGGGGGATACAGAGATGGAGAGGGAGCGAGCGCAAGAGAGCAAGATACCCATCATCTGTATCTGATGAGCGGGACAGGGTGGTGCAGAGGGAGGTTGTGAGGCTCCAGGCGCAGTAGGGGTCTCTGGCCAGCACACAATCCAGGCAGGAGACATAGCGACCACAGTCACTCAGTGGCATTTGCACAGCACCGGACTCTGTGCCCGCATACAGCTGACCCTGACCACAACAAACAAATATAGGCATTCATATTTACATTTGCATTCATGTCCAAAGACACTTACATTCGTCAACTATCATTTAGTTCAGGGCCAGTCTCCCCTAGAGCAACTTGGGGTGAAGTGCCTTACTCAAGGGTGGTATTCAAACCCACAATTTTCAGGTTACTAGCGTGCTAGTCAGGTTCCTTAACCGCTACACTACCACTGCTGTATTCATCACATAACAGGCAAATACCTGTTGGCATACAGTACATACTTATTGCGGAATGCAAAAACAATCAAGGCAGAAAAATCTCAATTTACTATGCAGCTTTTGTCTCAGTCTCTCATTACAACTTGAACACTGACACAAGCCTTACGGTCTGCTCAGCTCTTGAGTAATGATTAGTCTCTCATCTGATCTAACAGCACATATAGATTCTGTTTATGAGCTCCGTGGAAAATCACCACATCATTGTTTAAAAAGCGATGTGAATGATGTGTTAAACTGAGACCCTAAAATACCAATGAGATTGGGTATAATTTGTAAACGTAAATTCAAAAGTGTACCACTTCTGGTCGAAAACAAACATAGGCTACAGTTTAACTGTAAGTAAGAACAGTAAGAGTTGTTAACGTTAGAGATTGCAATCAATAGTTTGCTGTCAGGCACGGGTAAATATTTGCCTAACTGCAAGGTCATGGATGCATCTGTGCATGTATTTGAGTGCATGCGTTTACAGTATACAGAGGGGTGAGGAAGGGGCATGGGCATGGGCATGTGCGTAAGATCCAACATGCATGGAAGGTGACGTCTAGACCTTTTACAACCGTCAGACAGTCAGTGCCTCTAGCGTTTGAACTATATGTATGTGTGTGTGTGTGTGTGCATGTTAAGACTGCTGCTGCGGTACCGCTGCCAAAAATAGTTGCTAGTTGATGGTCCAATTACAATAGGCAGATGTGTGTGTGTGTGTGTGTGTGGTGTGTTTTCTATCTGTATGTGGGCTGCATCCTCTGTGTGCACTTACCGTACTTAATGACAAGCGGAGGACCTTAATTGCTTGAGACGTCTCAAACGGCTGCACCTCCTCAATGATATGCATCTCCCCGTCATAGTTCACAGCCTTCTGCACAAAGCCATTCTCTGGAAGAGGAGAAAGTCAGGGTTTCTTTACTATTTCAACACGAGTGAAGGATCTTTCAAAAGAAGTCAACTTCCTTCATCCTTCATATTCTAACTGCTATAACCTAACTATATTAACCTAACTAGAATAAGTCAGGGCGGCATCAATGAGGCTTAACCTGAGCTCTACCCATTACACATCACACTTCAAATATTCATCACCATGCTTGAGTGACATAATTACATTGTCCTGGAATGCTGATTTGTTTATGCTGCATGAGCATGTTAAGGTCACTGGCTGCAGCTCATGATCTAACGGCAGCCCAGGCAGAGAAGCGTACCAGTGCCAATGAACATCACGGGGTACGTTTGACCGTCCAACGAGGCCACGTTGTCCACCACGATGCGGGTGAAGGCTGGCCCCCTTTTGAGCAGCAGAGGCGTCCCAGTCAAGGGCCGCACGGCATCGTCCATCAGAGGCCGGTCCCGGATGAACTGCAGCGTCTTGTCCGGCAGGTCCAGTGAGCGTGTCATGCCCTGACTCCTGGCTGCATCATTTATGCACTGGAGGTAAAAGGTTGATATTTAGAGGAAAGGAGCGGCAGCAGAAGAAGGAAGTGAGATTCCCTGAGAAAGCTGCACAACACAATAATTATCAATCCTGGGACTACTGTACCAGAGAGGGTAAAAGTGGAGCGAGAGGCGCAAACGTTCGTTAAGTTCCGTGTTCTATTTTCGCAAGGGGGAGGGGGGAAAATCCCCCTTTATGCAGACCAGAATCAAGCCCTGATTGCTGATACAAAAGATCATTGAAAAGTTTGTATTGTGACATATCAACTTACGCAGACCGGAACTATTCACGTTTGCTCCCACTGTAACGTATTACGTTGCTCTATCTTGGTCAGTACTCAATGATCTTTGACTGTACTGCATATTATTTTTTTAAAACAAAAAAATAATAATTGCCTCTTTGAAATTCAATTCAACTGGTGGTAATATTTCTGTGGTTTAGCTGACATACTTAGCATGTGCATGGGTGGCACAGACGGAACAAGAAGAACTGGCTTGGTGATAATGAGCAAGATGATTCACATCATTTCACAGTGGTTTAGAAGTGTGAACGTCTGAAGTTTCATGTGTAGACGAAAAAAGGAACTGACAAGGAACTAAAAGTTGCGGGCAGAGATTTCAGTGTTAAAAAGGTGTGATATTGCTTAGGCTGCTAAATAATCAACACAATAAAAAAGAAAAAAAAAAAAAAAAAAAAAGGGGCGAAGGAAATCTCACAGAGGATTTTACCAGCATAACGCTCACAAGCAAGATTACAAGTGTGAAGTGAAACAGTCTGTCCGCTCTCTTCAGAGACTCTGGGGGAATTACAGGGCACTCACAGCGCCTGGGCGAGGCGAGGGCACGTCCCCGCTGTACATCACCCACTTAATGTGGGACGTCTCCACAGACACCGGGGTCTTGTATTTGCCCGTAGTGAACACCTTGCGAATGGCCGAGATGCTGTAGGCGCACACTGCCGACAGGTCAGATGATTCCCTGCATCAAAGAAATAGGCACAAACACAAACGCAGACTTGTAATGTGACGGTAGTCATTTTCTGTAGTAATTACAAGGCACACAGTGCACATGATTCAAGCTGCTCGTGCAAAGCTACTATTTTTGCCCCTCTTACTAACACTTGCTTGAACAAAGGGTAACAAAATACAGCTCTACAAGTCTGCAGCACAAGTGACAAACAACAAAACAACAGCTCCAAACTGCTCCGAGGTCTCTTCTGGTCACTGTGGCGTGTGTAGAGGTGGGAATGCCAGAGACACTCACGACTGGGGGGTGAACACTGCGTAAAAGACACCAGACTCCCAGCTATCTCCTCTGAGCTGGAAGACGTCCTGGACGATGTAGGGCAGGCTGGGTTCAGGCACAGAGCAGTCCAGGCGCGCCTTCAGGAAGGACGTCCACTTCCTCTGCAGAGTCCGCTGGCCGCCCATATCCCCCTGCACACCAAGTACGAAAACAGATAGTCAAGCTACACCTATTATAAGCTGACAGCGGACCAGCTACTTACACTTCCAATTAATTCCGGTGTCTGTATTTGCTCATAATTTTGCCACAGGCCCCAAATACACTTGAGACTAAATACTACTACTATTTTTACTAGAATACTACTAATTCTTTGTTGATTACGCAATTTTGCAGTAATAAAGCACAATCACACACATACCGTCATGAAGAAATGGGCAACACATACAGCATCAAAAGATGCACTCCCATGAGCTTACCTTGCAGACTCGGGCCACTCGAGACACAGTGAGCTTGTTGTAGAAGTCGTACTCCACAGCGTTCTCACTGAAGAACAGGTAGACCTTATCGTCATCCCCGTCTGTGCTGTGCTCACTTTCAGGGACCAGGTCCATGTACACAAAGTTTGGTTCTGGATAGGGGGAGATGAAGCAGGCAGATCTCCACTGAGTGCTACTGGACATGGGCAACAGGTGAAAGGAAACAATAGTGCATGTGCATGTGCATGTTCTTTTCCTGGTGACACATAGCGCACATTCTTCAGGTTACGGTACACTGCACCACAGTAGCTCATGAGCAAGTGCTTTCATGCAGGCTTGTACTACAGAGCTGGCCTGTTTGTGTAGGAGAGTCTGCCATACTCCAGAATGGCTCCAGACCACAGTGTTAATTTATTGCAGGGGGAGACAAATGCCAGGAATTCCTTCCTCAGCAGGAGCCTGTGTTTCCTCCATAGAGTTTGGTGCTCAACAGTTTAATTGGTGACTAATTAAAGCTACTGTGTGGGAAGCCGAATAATTCCTGCGTCTTCCTGGTCAATTACTTACAGTGAAGTCTGCCATGGTTAAACACTACAACACAAAGGCAGCATACTTTGCCTTCAGCCTACTGCTTGTTTACCATTGTAACATAAAAAAAATGAGATAAGCTCATTGCAACATAATTTGTAAGTACAGTATAGGTTCAAGCATGATGAGGTTTAAAAACAAATATGAACTATGCAAATACTATGCAAATAGTCTGTCCATTTGAGTATATTATAGACAGTGGAGAGAGAGAGAGAGAGAGAGACACACCATTGAGCCAGGAGCTTTTGAACTCAGTGCGGAGTGTTGTCTGGGAGCTGCGTAGCACCACTGGCTCAGAGCCCAGGAAGTTGATTGAGGTGGCAGAGTAAAGGTCAATACCTGGATGGCAACAAACCAAGGACAAAAAGGGGCAGGATGACAAAAAAGTAACAGAAAGATGGAGGAAAAACAGAGAACAGTGGGCTAAGGTCCCTTCACACCTGGAACAATAACTATAAAGATAACTGGAACTATATTTTCCGGCCATTTCATTCACATGAGTCGGTGCTCATGTGAATTAACAATGTGTAAAATTCCATTGTTTTTGACTGGCGGTCAACCTTTTATCGCTCAATTAATCGCTCTGAAAGTGATCCCAACAATATTGTTGTGCAAGTTGTTGCCGTTATAGTTGTGGAGTTGACGTTGTCATTCATTTTACAGCTATTTATATTTGTAGATATATATTTATCATTCTTGCTGCGAACAACCCTTTTATACTACTGTACAAAGCGATGTTACTGGCTAACCCAGGAAACTTCAGGGCCGCTGATCTCCAAACAACACGTCACTGCAGAATGAACAGATGCTTAGTGCCATATTGGTCAAGGTATTCAGTTATAGACAACTGGACTTCTTTTTGGAGTAATTTTACCTTACCAGGCTTTTTCAATTCTGGCCTGGAGTTGGGAAGACCAGGAGATTAAGAGATTTATCTCTGGACTTTGGGTGTAACTGTGAACTGTAGACCACACCCCTCATTATGTGACAATGGATCACATGGATCATCTATGAACACAATCAGCATAGCCAAAGGGTGAGATTGGGGTTGAATTGGTCATTATGTTCACAGCATCCAGAGGGTGTTAGCTGCACTGATCAGTTCATAGTTACATCCACAGTCAAGAGATTAGTTCTGGTCTGGTTTGGAGTTTGGAAGGCCAGGAGATTTAAGAAGCCTGTTGGATGAAAGGTGAAACGTCTTCTAACTCCAAAAAGAAGTCCAGTTGCCTATAACTGAATACCTTGATCCCCATCATGACCTGGATGAAAGAGAATCTTCACAGACTTAGTGCAGTGTTTTTTTTGGAGATTAGTGGTTACTCCCCAAGTTACCCATTTTTTTTTAATGGGGCTTTTCACCTTTGAACTAAAAGCCAGTCACATACTAATTGGGCTTGAAGATAATAAAGTCGGCAACGTCATGCTGCTAAAAGTTTTCTTTCATTTTGTGGTGGTTTCCTACACTCCACCCAGATCTGCACAGTGCTTATCCTGGCTGGCTGGAGGGAATAACAGCTGGTTTTATCCATCCTTAATTTGACTACATGCCATCAAAATTAATGTAGATATCGTACCAACGCAAATTGTAATAAAAGACCACCTCAAATGGTGGCTAAACGTTAATTGTTGGTTTAAAAAATTTCCATACTTTTCCAGATCTGAAGCACCCTGTGCGAAGTAAACCCAGATCACAACAATGAAGATCACTTCACCTCTTTGCGAAGGGCGTGTCTGCACTATGTGCCAAAAAGGCAGAGAACAAGAGGAAGGACATACCGACCATGAGGGAGGAGTATCTCTGGAAAGGATCGAAAGGACATTTCCCTTTCCCTTCTTCGTGCATCTCCCCCAGTTTCAGCTGTCCGTCAGCAAATATCTGTCAACACACAAATACTCTGTACAAGGAAGTAGTGCTAAAGTAGTAATTATTTGCAGTGTTTAGGCAAGCAACCCTGATATTGCTCAAACCTCTTCAACACTTACCAGGTAGTCGCAAGTGGGGCTAAAAGCATTTGTTCCACAAACATACATGCTAGTGGTGTTGATTTTATGAAGAGTCCGGATATAGTTTCGACAGTCAATCTGCAAAAGAATGAGGTAATGCACATGTTAAGCTTGTGTTGAAATACTGACTCTTGATCCACTAGTGCAGAGCGTAATTTGACTGGATTTGGAGATGGTTGATACTTGTTCAGATAATTGACCTAAATTTCAAAAAAGCACACCTGGAATCAACATGCCCTTGCAATTCATCTGTCTTTGGTCAAGTATTGAGTGAAGACAAGCTCCACAGATACAAATAATGGCCCATGCAGATGTATGAAAGCAGCATGTTCTGAAATTCTTTGTTTGCAGTGATCCAAGTGAGAGTAAGGTAAACTTACATCAGCAGTCTTCCCCTTGTAGGTGCATTCTTTCTGTTTCTCCTCTGGGACACGCCAGGGCACCTGTCGTAATGGAAAAAAATATTCACGTGGGCACAAGGGCAGGCAATATTATCACTACTGCCATTACTGCATTCCCTCTGCCCCACACCACTACCACAACTGCTTTGGAGTGCACCCATGAACCACAAATACAGCCAATGGTGAACAGCAACTTGAGGGTGTGTACAACAGAAAATAATGAGACTTTACAAACAAGGAGGAGCCTAAGCAAGACTGACAGATAGGCCGGGCAATATGCAAGTGTCAAACACCACAATTAGCAAATCAGTATGGCTGGCATACAGACAAAATCATATCATGTCTCATTGACCAACTTTATCAAATCGAAATTAAACTTCGAAAACAAATCTGTATTTAGAAAAATACTGTAAAGAAGCACAGAGTTCAAATCAGACATAAGAGTGAAAGGCAAAATCATACAGAAGATATCTTCTCAGAGATGTCACTGATGTTGAGGGCGTAGATGGCCTCCCTGGCGCCTAGTATCAGCAGGCCCAGGTCTTCCCTAAGCAGCATGGTTGTATAGTTCCACACGCCATCCTCATGGAACAACTTGGCATGAGCATCTGAGGAACCAGTCAACAAAGCCAATCACCTTTCTAAGTTTCATTAACAGTCTCTATAGGTGTTCAGATACCACACTACGAAAACCTAGGAAATTACAGGTCAAGGCGACAAGGTTACCCTTACCCTTATGGAGGACACTCTTCCGAGGGATGGGGTTATCAGTGGTGAGATGGCCATGTGCGATGGACAGAAACAGTGCACACTGGAAAGCCAGCAAAGGAAGCCAAGGCATGGCTCTCAGCCCCACATTTAGCCTAGTCCTATGCGCTATCAGCTTCAGCACAAAGGGAAGACAGGCTGCACGTCCAACACTACCCACAACTGGTTCTGATGGTTTTGTCCCTTCAGTATCCACAGCTAGGTTGGAATGAGGCTCCAGTGTGAGTTGGTATTGCTGGTTGGCTTGGGAATGCAGAGCTGAACCATTGCGGTCACGGTAAATGTGGAGCTCCAAGCAATGAGGTTAAGTGAGGGCTTCCTACCCAGAGGACCTCATGTGAGGACTGTCATTTGGACCTAAGAGAAGACAAGAGAGAAAAAAGCATGAGATCTGCAATATAATAATAACACTTTCATGGGCAAATGGTCGCAGTGTTGAAGCACAAGGTATTTGTTAAAGGTTCCAAAGTGACGTGCAAATGACAATAAACATACCACATTATTAACAAAAAACTGCTAAGCTAACTTAAGCATGTTAATGTATTAGAAGCATGACACTTAGGTATTCAGGTTTATCCATAACTCATGGGCTTTGTAGGGCATAACAGAAAACATACTACAGTGCACAATCAATGATGACATTATAATTTACAAAAAATAACATTAAACTAAGAACAGGAAAATTACAGCATTAGTTTAATCTCTGGTGATTTTTATTTGGTGGTTAAGCTATAGCCTATGTCAACAATATTTCAACCAAGACCAATCTGAGACGAAAGTTATGCATTTTGTTAAAGTGCAAATATCATCTTCCATTACGCTCCTTGGAACGCAATGAAATAGGGATTACTGTGCACACGCACACACACAAGACAAACAACAGATCACTTCAGCTGTAGGCTACAGGCCAACTTTGCCACAAATATTCCAACCTATGGGATAAAAGTAAAAAAAAACAAGCACACACACACAAAAAAAAAAAAATACCAACAGAAAAGAAACCACAGATTGGAATGTTTGGATTCTATGTTTGAGACGAAGGCATACAGTATTCCGTTTTTCCGTTGTTCCATTGCTCAGCTCCTCAGAGCTCCCTTTACCTCTCCCTTCCACATGTCTCTCCCTCTCAGGTTCAGACAGGCATCAAGGACAAGCTCCAACCTGCAGCTGTCTGCAGCTCTGGAACAGGAGGATAGAGATGCCTGGCATAGCTTTTGCCTAAGGCACACACATACGCCACTACAACATCCTATTATTTCATGTTTTTACTGCCAGTGCTTGACAGGACAACTGTTCAAAACAAATGGGAGATGAAGAGGGAGGGGAAAGAAGGAAATAAAGCTTAACAAGAGGAGGCAGGAGAGACAGAGAAATAAATTAAGAACAAAAACAGAGACAAAGAAAAAACAAAGAGCAATATAGTTCCTGCATGCACCAGAGATACTGAAATGTAATGTCTTATTAAACCCAATCATGCTCTATCCAATCCAGCTCTACAGATGTATTTTCCCACAGACAATCTGGTGACGTATTCAATAATCTGCAAATGGTATAGGGCCTAGTCTTTAAGACGTCTTTATGACACACGTCAGCACTCTATAGTGAAAAGAGACTTGTGTTCACTTTCAAACCACACACACCTCTTATAACATAGGCCTATGGAAGGATGTCATTTACCTCAAGGGAGGAGGACTGATGCTATTGTTACTCCAAAATGACCTATGCCATAGAACAAATCAACTGCCTGCAGCACTGTGCAACAAAGATGACACAGCTCACAGCTCAGTCAGTTACTCACAACTCCAATAACTAGGCCTAAACCTAGCAGTACACTGGCCTCCTTAAAGTCAAGGCATCAAATGGGATTGAATATTCGCAACAGAGAAAACTTTTGAAACAAGGGCGGGCCCATGGAGAAGTGAAAGTACAGCATGCATTGTTAATAAAAAAAAAATCTGTGGTAAATTAACAACTTTTGTGGCCGTGCAATGATTGATTACACACCACAAAGCATACTTTAAACTGTGCTGAGTGCACTCACTGAATAATACCTCTGTAGAATCTTTCTAAACTGCCTGTAGCGGCAGCAGGACCAGCTTAAAAGTAAAATACAACTAGGCTGAACAAATAAACCTTACTGAACTCTGATAAACATGTAAGGAAATGCACACTTCTCTATTAAAGTGCCCATAGATGACAAAAGGAAATAGCAACAAATTAGGCATCAGATAAGCTACTGAGAAAGGCAGAACTGAACCTCCAAGAGGACGGAGCACTCGTATGCAGACAAGGCATTATATTGATAATTACGGCTGTCATTAACTAAGTAACATAAATCAGAAACCAAATGTAATCCTAACCCACCTCAAAGAGTGCCAATACAATAAGCATTAGGCGAAACCTGTATTTCCAACGCATAGCAAAAGAGTGGTCAAATATTTCAGCAGCAGGTTCCACAGAGCTGGCCCTCAGATACCAGGAGTACTACTGACAAACAAAGTAACAGGTGTATGGTCCATCACCTTCTTCAGGCAAAGCTACTTTGTAAACCTCTTGTTTCTCAATGCAAAAAATACAAACAAAGAAATACTTACCAACTTTGAAACAAATTACACCTGCTAGCGCCCAGCAATGTACTGGGACCACAAAAATGAAAGAAAAACAAAAACAATAAAAACCAAGGGAACTTTGGACCTCAAGCTGGAGATCAAGCTGCTAAAAACCAATGAGTAACAAAAACAGTAACCCTGTTACTTCTGATCGGTTTGTGTTCCATCCCAAATTAGGACTCTTACTACAGTACTTTTAAGTTCTAGGATCCAATGACAATAGAATCACTTGGCTATTACAAAGAAGACTGCTGACAGAAAACTCTACAGATGCAAACAGGAATAGAGCCAGTTTGATTCAAAGAATGCTCCTAACAGACAAAAACAGCTTATCATAGAGCAAAGCACTGTGGGAGTTTTTCCAGTAAATGATTGACCAATAGATGAGGCAAGCGAGTCTAGGCCACACGGTGCCAGCTTCAGTATTTTGCTGCACTGATAGATAGTGGGCTTGGACAGGAAGTTGGTAGCAGGAGGCTGTTCACCTCTGACACCCCTTGTGTCATTATCCACTGTTGTTATAGATTCTGCAGTGGGAAACACACCCTGCAACAGGAAAAAGGTTTGGTGTTTGCCTGCTCTGATGGCCATGAGTTTGTGTGAAAATAACGTGAAAGAACTATACTATGGTTGAACGGATTTCAGATGAAGACACCAAGTTCAACACAAAAGAAAGACTGGAGCCACACACTGCTTCTTCAAATCGACTTACCCAACACTGAGGGGAAAACGCAGAAGTGGTGACTGGTGTAAATGAAAAATCTGGGAAACAAGCTAAAAGCATGGCAAGATCCGAGGGTGTGTGCTCTTACGTTAAAGGGCAAGCCTTAACATGAGTTGCTAAGGTTAAAAAGACAAAAAAACATGAGTAACTTGGGAAACATGTCATGTACAGGGAGGAGCATTATTAGTCATCCTTTATAAGTTACTACGTTAATTGTCCTTTTGCTGAGTACAAGGAAATTAATACGATCGAACCGGTCTATAAAGTAAGACAAAGCCACATATCAGGGATGTCTGTCTGCGTTTGGTAGGTTGCTTCTTTTAATCCACAGTTACCTATGAAATGGACAATGGAGAAAAACGCGCCAATTCACTATTACCTCCAGCCAAAATTATATGAAATCGTAGAGAAGTCAGTAGCGAGGCAAACCAGACCAAGTCGTGGGTAGTTGGCATTGTAATCTTATTAGAATAGGATGCACCAAAGGCAGACTCACTGCACATTGGCAGAATGGGCAAGAACGATGCTGATACACTAACAAATCCAGTGAGTGAGATTCAGTATTGCTTGGAAATGCTGTTACAAACACGGCGTTTACGTTAAGTTACAGCAAAACAAACCAAGCTCACTTGGTTAACGTCAGTTAAAATAAGTTTAAACGTTTCACCGGAGCACAAAAACAAAACTCACAATACTTTACGAAACGTAAGCTATAACTAAGGTTTAGCTATTATTCGTCATACCGTAAACGTTGGGTTGTGAATTTGAGCTCTGTATCTTTAGCTTGTTTGGCAACCGAAGTTCGTTGGCAGCTGACGTCTGTCGGTCTTCAACCTAGAGGCACTTAGCAGTGGTTTGTTAAGAATTAGTCAAGGGTATTTGTAGGGAACAAGGCAGTTAATGCGCTTACCTTTTTTGAAAGAGAGAAAGTACTCCGTAAAAGTTTAGAAATTGTCATTAGTTATAAAACGTAACCGATTTCAAGCAACCTGTGCCGTTTCTTCATGTCGACCCAGTGTTTATGGCTCGCTACTAGTAGTAGCCTACGTTACCACACCTGACTGGAGGAGGAAACGAGGGCCAGGCGCCAGCTGCTGAACACTTGTGACGAAATCTTCAGGTGTGTGTTAGCGAGCTCTTCGCAGGATTTAATTTCAGTGCGAATTGTAGAGACAAAATGATTTCATAAAAAGCCAAAGTTATTAATCTAACTCAGCACCTATCATGGGAGAGGACATCTTTAAGTTAGTATTCTTGCAATGGACCAAACAACGCCATATCCATGTGTTTTTTTCTTCTGTAATGCAACGACTGCCATCTCGTGGTAAATCATAATTACAGCACCACTACTGGCCTACAAAACAACTGTGACACTTTCCTGTTTCTGTCCACGCAGCAACTCTTCCCTTATTGGGTTTAGGGCAGGAAGCCTTTATAATAATAATAATACATTTTATTTGGAAGCGCCTTTCAAAACACTCAATGACAATATACGACATTAAAACAAAGAAACAGCATTTTAAAGCAATAAAAGTAAGGCACACACACACATACACACACACACACACACAAAAAAAAATACAAGTGAGGTCAGTCTGGATTTAAACGGGGAGAGAGTCAATGTTACGGATGTCAGGAGGGAGTGAATTCCTGAGTTGGGGAGCAGAGTAACTGAAAGCTCTGCTCCCCATAGTACTGAGGTGAGCAGAGGGGATTGTGAGGAGGGTGGAGGAGGAAGAACGTAGGGAGCGAGAGACAGTGGCAATGTGGAGATCGGAAAGATAGGGAGGGGCTAGGTTGTGGATGGCCTTAAAAGTGAGCAGAGGGATTTTGAAGTTGATTCTAAATTTCACTGGGAGCCAATGGAGATGCTGAAGTACAGGGGTAATGTAGTGGAATGAGGGGGTTTTGGTGATAATGCGGGCAGCTGAGTTCTGGACTAGTTGACACTATGTGACCCTAAACGACATGACATGTTGGGGATTCTGTTGAAGGCCATACTCTTCTGATGAAATGTTTGGAACAGTAAAATGAAACACCAAATCACACTTTTACTATGAGGTAAAGCAAACATATGGACCAAGCAAGACATTTGGTTTTCCTATTCTAGATGAATGGCCAAGATACTAATTGAATAATGTTATTATTTGAACTAAATTATTTGAACATTTTCCAGAGCCTTGGCTGGTAAAAGATGCTAATTGGTGTTTGATGGCAATGCAGTCAGCAATGTCGTGCTATAGGCCTAAAGGTTTTCCCGTTATTTTGTTGTGATTTTCTACCCTTCACCCAGAACTGCACAGTACATAACCTGAATGGTTGGTGGGAATAACACTTTTGTTTATCCAGCCTTCATGTGACCTCATGCTATCCAAATTAATTTGGAGATGGTACCATAACAAATAGGCCTAGGCCTACAGTAGTAGTCAGATAAAAAGGATACCTCAAATAGTTGTGAAAAGCAA
>JAVQKI010150859.1:0-17140 GCA_036025975.1 Nematalosa erebi
GGTATATTAGTTTTCCAACATGTTTTTGCATCATGTCCCAGTATGCTGACTCTTAAAAGTCTGATAAAAATGTGGTCAATGTTAGGAAACTACAGCTGAGTGGGACTTCCTGTTGAAGTCCTCCATTTCTCCCTCTCTAATGTATGTCTTCTGTGTTACCAGGCTCTGGGAAGACTGCGGCCTTCCTGCTACCTATCCTCAGCCAGATCTACACTGAGGGCCCTGGAGAGGCCTTGCAGGCTGCCAAAAACAGCGGCCAGGTACGATAGCTCCAGCACATGCAAACCATAAAGGAAGTCATCCTTGTTTTTTAATATAATTAAATCATGCCACATTCGTGTATACAAATATTGCTAGACAGCATGACTCTGATTTATTCTTGTGTGTTGAGACTTAGGGCCAAGTTAGAAGGTTACCATGGTATTCCCACTAGAATGTACTGTAGTGTTTTAAAACATCTACCAGATTGCCTTCTCACACTGAGGCATGGTTAATAAATCAGATTAGATTTTTTAAAATAATTTTTTCTCCCCTTTGCAGGAGAATGGTAAATATGGCCGACGTAAGCAGTTCCCAATTTCCCTGGTGCTGGCTCCCACCCGTGAGCTGGCACTTCAGATCTACGACGAGGCCCGCAAGGTAAGCTCCGCTGCTCCGTCGCTCGCTGCCCTGCTCCGACTGGCATGTCTGACTCCACCCCCCCATTGCCCTGTCCTGTACTCCCACCCCACACAACCCCCCTCTTGGTGAGCTGTTCGTTTGTTCTCGGCCTGAAGTGACCGTGTGTGAATGGGCCCTTGTGTGTGTGTGTGTGTGTGTGTGTGTGTGTGTGTTTGGCAGTTTGCCTACCGATCCCGCGTGCGCCCGTGCGTGGTGTATGGCGGAGCTGACATCGGCCAGCAGATCCGCGACCTGGAGCGAGGCTGCCACCTGCTGGTGGCCACGCCCGGACGCCTGGTCGACATGATGGAGAGGGGCAAGATTGGACTCGACTACTGCAAGTAAGCACACACACACACACACACACAAACACACAAATCCCCTCTATTGGGCACTTTTATCCTACACTTCATAGTAGTCAGACTGAGGACTGGCTGTTTGAACTTTACAAAAGGAGCTGGGGGAAATCTATGCCGCTTTTTTCAGCATACCTAGCCAGCTAGCCAGGCCACCAGCTTCCCATGGAAATGAGGCTAGAGTGACAGCTTGCCTGTTACTGAATACTCTGAATTTTTTCTTTTTCCCTCTTAAGTGGATTTCCAACACGCACATGCGCGCACTCAAAGACCATTCCAGATCAAGTTAGTTTAAAAATCACTTTCTTAGGGTTTGCCTTTTCCCAGAGGTGTGTTTTCAGGAGCAGTGGAAAATAAAATGTGCTGAATAAATATTTTTTGATGCTGTCATTTTGTGGCTCCAATCTTTACCACCTCATTTAATTTGCCTAACTTTATGTCCCGCTTTTTTCTCCTGTGAAGTTATCTGGTTCTGGATGAGGCTGACCGCATGCTGGACATGGGCTTTGAGCCCCAGATCCGCCGTATTGTAGAGCAGGACACCATGCCTCCGAAAGGAGTGCGTCACACCATGATGTTCAGTGCCACCTTTCCCAAAGAAATCCAGGTAACTAGCCCTCTGGCCCCGTGCTACTCCCACACACAACACAGCAGTCGAATCGTGGGGTTCTTCCTGGAAAATGACAGAATCCATAATCTGTGAACTGTGAATTATAGTGCCATTTAAAAAAAAAATACAAATCATTATTGCAGTGTCTAATCTATCATGATTTTGTTAGAGGTCACAGTCGCTCACCCTGAAAGCAGCATAACCTGTTCCTACCTGTGCACTTGTGTGTGTGTGCCTTTCAGATCCTCGCCCGGGACTTCCTGGAGGAGTACATCTTCCTGGCTGTGGGCCGTGTGGGCTCCACCTCTGAGAACATCACCCAGAAGGTGGTGTGGGTCGAGGAGAGCGACAAGCGCTCCTTCCTGCTGGATCTGCTCAATGCCACAGGTAGGTGAAACACCTGGCTTTTTTACATGATCCAAGCTTGTAAATCCCAGCCGGATGACTGTGTGTGTGTGTGTCTGTGAGAGAGTTAATGACCCAGAAATCATGCCTGTGGAGGCCCTTTTTTAATCTCTGTTTCTGGGTTTTTAGGTTTTTAGTGTAATTAGATAAGTCAGAATGGTTCAATGTTTGTTGCAGAAATTATTATTTTTTTATTTTTAATACTTTTATTTATTTATTTTCCTCCCCCTTTGCCCTGTAATTCCTCCCCTTTGTAAGGCATTGACCAAATACCCTAGTTTCCTTTGTCTGAACAGTGCTTGTCTAGGTTGAACAGATAATCCTCCTCCCAAACACTTCAAAAGTGTCAGTGCTGTTGGACTGGCTTAATTTCTTCTAATTCCACAAGTTGGTGGCAACCGCACGGAGCTGAGGCTCTTAACCAGTTAGGCTTGTGCTAATATTTGCATGCCTGTGTGCTTGTGTGTATATCTTTGTATGTGTACATGTGCAAAAACAAAACAACAACAACAACAAAAAAAAAACACCAGTGTGCTGTGAAGTGCATTAAAGTTTACTGGGAGGTTTGGTTCTTATTTGAAGTCATTCCCAGTGAGGTTCAGGAAAATGCAGGCGAAGCCCCCGAGAGACCCGGTAAGTGGGCGACTTACTTCCCCTTCAAGATGGTTATACTCCAGAGCATCACATTCCACTCTTGCCCGACCTCCCATCCTCAGCACTCATCTCTGATAATTCCCAGTTTTTGTTTACCCTCAATCCCAGTCGTCCTTGCACATCCGCTTTTCAGGTTTCCGTTCCGATTCCTCTCTGCCTTGTCCGAGAGGAATCTTTCTCTCTTGAGTGTTCCCTGCCATGAAGCATGCAGGCCTGTTTCGTTCAATCCTGGCCGATTTGTAGTGTTAGAGCTTGCAGATAATGTCAGAGTTTTTTTTTTGAAGCATTTGTTTATTTATTCATTTGTTTATTTTGGTTTGTGTCGGTTTGCTGTAAGAGTCATTAACCTGTGACTCATCACTGCAGACCTGTCTGGTTGTGCCTTTGGAAACCATGCCACGTTCTGCATCTGCCTGTCGAGCTCCTTTTGCCTCCAGCGTCAATCTTGTCGTTAGGACACAAGTCCTCACTCCTAACTGCTTGAGCGCTATCTGATTTTACACTTGGTGAAGAAAGTCGTGTCTAAACGTAAATTGAGTGGATGACAGAAGAGATAGAATGATGAGGAAAATTCTGGACTTAAATCAAGCAGATGAAAGAAGGAGCAATTAGGCAAATTATCTGTAATTGTTAACAAATCAGGGTACAACAACAACAACAAAAAAAGGCCCTCCAAATCACGTTGCCATGGTTACCAGGCGCAAACACCCAAAACAAAATCGTGGTGGCCTGATATGCTGGGCTTCTCTTTCCGCATCATCACCATGACAACCTGTGCAGGAAATGCATACGTTTCATAGGGTTGATGTTGCCACATGAATATACATCACTCCTGTCCTACAACTGCTCAACTGCTTGTGATGCTGAGAGTTAAGCGCAGCTACAAGAACACCACACACACACACACACACACACACACACACACACACACACACACACACACACACACACACACACACACACACACACACAGGTTCTTGTCCCTTCCCTTCTGTCATATCCCTTTCCAAATCATCTCATGCTTCTGCCGTGATGGCCATTAATGACAATAATCAAAGCCTAAACAACTGTCTGTGACAAACATTGAACCCAAAATAAGCAAAACACAAAAGGGTGCAGTCCGCCACATCTGCACGCTTGAAAAAGGTCGGGTCGGACTCCAAGCACACCATTTTGGCCTTCAGTCTGAGACAAAAGCTGAATTTGACTTAATGGTTGTCAGATGGATGCAAAGCTGCTGATGCCTCAATTATCATTTTCCTTTGTGTTATATTTCTCTCTATAGATACTGTATATATATATATTTTTATTGTTTTTTCACTTTCCTTTTGGCCATGCAGAATGCATAGTCTTTCTGCTCTCCAGTGCACCTTGTTTTTGTTTGGTTCTGGCTTTGCACGTTCATTAGCAACCAAACCTGTCTCATACCCGGTCCCTGTAGGTAAAGACTCGCTCACTCTGGTGTTCGTGGAGACCAAGAAAGGGGCTGATGCCCTAGAGGATTTCCTGTACCGTGAGGGCTATGCCTGCACCAGTATCCACGGTGACCGTTCCCAGAGAGACCGTGAAGAAGCACTGCACCAGTTCCGCTCTGGGCGTTGCCCCATCATGGTTGCCACCGCGGTGAGTCAAGGGAGAATTTAAAAGAAAAGAAAAAGAGTAACACAGTTTGTTTGTAATGTTCATGTCGGTTGAAATCAAATGCAACCTAAAGAGACTGTTTGGTTCTGGTGTCATGTTGACGTAATTCTGTCTTTGCAGGTGGCTGCCCGTGGACTGGACATCTCAAATGTGAAGCACGTCATTAACTTTGATCTGCCCAGTGATATTGAGGAGTACGTCCACCGCATTGGGCGTACCGGCCGTGTGGGCAACCTTGGTGAGTTCCAGGGGCTGGGGTTGAAAAAGAGCTAGCTTAAATTAACCTAGTAAAAGGTTGAACTATGGGTTGGTCTATAAAGAATGCTGTTCTGCAGCATCTTTTAAAAATGCTTTCGTTGAGAAGGTGTAGCCTTGTTATTCAAATAGGCCAAATGTCAAAGACATAGTTAGCATTGTTACCCTATTCTTACCATAGCTAATGCTACCAGATCATCTGCAATGGAAAAAAAAAATCTCACCTTATTTGGTCCAGTTAAATATATATCAATGTTTCATGTCCACCATTACCAGTATTTTAGTCATAACGCACCTTAGACCTGCAAATTGCAGCTACTGTTAGCTACCAGATTTGTTTGGCTAAAGTGTTTGGAGTGATGCATGACCAAAACGTTTGGCAGAAAGCCCATATCGTAATCTTCCACATTGCAATGCCCAAATAAAAGGATGATCAGCTGTGGTAGTAAACTTCATAGCCATATTTCTTTTTCGGTTTGTCCCTTTTCTGATTTGTAAACACTTTCAACGCTCTTATCTGTAGGATGTCGGCCTTATTGCTGAATGTATCATTTCGAGGCTTAATGTAAGACATTTCATTGAAGAATATAGCGTAATTAAAAAAAAATGGCCGATGTGGCTGCTTTTCCCGTGGTGGGTCTCAAATGTGTCTGTTTCAAAGAAAATCCTTCCGAAATGTTTCAGGTCTAGCCACCTCCTTTTACAACGATAAGAACAGCAACATCACAAAGGACTTGCTGGACATCCTTGTGGAGTCCAAGCAGGAAGTGCCATCCTGGCTGGAGAGCCTGGCCTATGAGCACCAACACAAGAGCAGCAACCGTGGACGCTCCAAGAGGTAAGCCATCATTTTGATCTTAAATGCTATTGGAATAAATTATGTATATTATTGAAGTAGGTATAGCACATTGAATCAGTACGCCTCCCGCACCAAATACACACACACACATATGTACCACGACCACAAAATTACATGGCTAGGCTGACGAACACCTTAAGTGTTTCAGAGCGCCATTGTTGGTTCATACACCGGCATTGTTATGGCACACCATTCACGATCACTCTTCCCCTATTGTCAATCTTTGTTGTTCCCCTCCGTAGATTCTCTGGTGGATTCGGTGCCAGAGACTACCGACAGATGTCTGGCGGTGGAAACACCTTTGGCAATCGCGGCGCCCGTAATGTGGGCAGCCATGGAGGAAACCGAGGTTTCGGTGGAAACAAAGGTGTGGTCCTTTGTTTTGTAAAAAGTACTGTTCATAACATGCATGTGCACCTATATTGTACACATAGTACTAGTTGGTTTTGGTTACTTTGGTTACCTTTCTTGAAGTCTCGTGGATCAAGGCGCATAAGAGCAATGACTGTAGATGGGTCATTCTACATCATTTCAACCAGGGCCCACGCACATTATGCTTGCCAGGAGACGCCAAGATTTTTTGTAAGATTAGTACTTTACAAGTTACAGACAGGTACAGAGAAAGGTGTTGATTTTATTCAGCCTTTTATTCAAAATTTGTAATAGAGTTTTTGGCTGGGATCTTTTTAGGCCTTCAGAAGAAACCTCTATACCCATCTTCTTAATTTTCTTTTTTCAATTTCATAATTTTTTATGAAAGAGACTGCTATGACCATGCAGGATTCATCAAGACCCAAAATTGATGATATTCCTATTTTGTACCAGTTTGCAAACTTGGGGCTTGTAAACTTTGGCAGAAAAGGGGCTGAAAAAATACTCTGGCAACTGGCTGTAACTTGTAAAGTATATCTATAAAGTTGATCTTGCATAAAAAAAAAAAAAAAATTACACAGTGTCTCCTAGATAACATGGGTACGCCTGGTAATTTTTTCTCAGAATTTTGACACTTAACTATGTGGGCCCTGGTTGAATTGATGTGGAATGACCCAGATGTAGTTTTACACAATTACACACAATGTCTGGATGGTGGATGCTTGCTCTGAGGTGTTCACGCTGTTTATACCATTAATGGAATTGTTATTTTTTTTTTTTTACGCAATGTTTCTGCCTTTGTTTTTCAGGTGGCTTTGGGAGTTTTGGCAACGATGGCTATGGCGGGAGTTACGGGGGCAGTTACGGGGGCAACTACAACCAGGTGGACTGGTGGGGCAATTAGATATAGAACCTACCTGCCCACAGGGTTATCACTATGCCAAAACATAGCAGAAAAGAAAAATAAATAAAATGGGAAACCACATGTTTAAAAAAAGAAAAAGGAAAAAAAAAAAACGAAACCTAGCCAGACCATACTCCTTGCCCCTCCCCGCCCCTCCTCTCCCCATACCCTCTTATATGTGTAGCTTCAAGAACTCGCAGTGCGTCACAAACTGTGAACTTCATTTTCTCACGTCCTCAGAGGGAGAACGGTGAGGAGACATGGAGGCGACGGTCGGCCTGACCAAAAAAGAAACAAAAAAAAAAAAAAAAAAAAACAGGAGCGTCTCCCACAATCCCCCAAGCCCCCTTCCTCCCTACCCGCCCATGTTTCGAAAGGGATGCCTACATGGTTGGCGTCTGTAGATTCTGGGACTTCACGTTTTTTATTTTTATTTTTCCCAACTGCACTTTTATTTTTTTCTTTCTTCATATGAAAAAATAAGAAAACAGAAGAAATGAAAAAACACACACACACATGTACACACAACAACAGAAAACCTGAGGATCATTCATGATGTTGACGTACTGTGCCTTTCAATTTAGACAGGAATATCTATTTTTGTGTGTGTGTGTGTTAATGTCATTTCACCAAAATGAACTCGGCCAAGAGCTCAATTTGTTGACCGTTCTGAAGGCATAAGAAACGTTTGTACTTAAGTCAAACCTTGGCAAACACTAGGATGATGCGACTCACCCATGTCGCTGTTTCATTCGAACCAAAAAAAAAAAAGAGGAAAGATAAATTCGCCACAAGGATATCATGTGAGCCTACAAATAGGTCCGATCACAACTTATGAGCCACCGCAAAAGTTCGGTGACAAAAAAATAGGTGGTGATTTCCTTGTGTTACAACCGTATTTTATGGGATGAGTTCTCTATATGAAAATTTTTGTTTTTGCTCACTCTATCCTGGATAGGCACCTATTAAGGATGTGGTTGTTGTCAAAAGGCCATTCCAGTTGTGATGGTAATACTCATGACAAACAGGCATCGATAACAAAATAGCCTAAGTGTGAACCTGCACCAATGCGGTTCAGACCTGCAATGCTGGAACTTGTTACTCCACTTTGAATTGACTTGACAGTGTTACGGCAGCTAGTAAGTAACCACATGCTAGCCACTTCGAAGTGGGCAGTGTTTTTTGTTGAGTTATTTTGATTTGAGGCAATTGGTTGGCGATTTCGATCGATGCTAAGATGGAGGAAAAAAATCTTTTTTGTTGTTTAAGATTGTCGAGGAGGGGGAAAAAAAGCTTTTTTTCTTGTTTCGATGAGAAATGTTTATTTCTACAAATGTTAC
This sequence comes from Nematalosa erebi, assembly GCA_036025975.1. Taxonomy (NCBI): domain Eukaryota; kingdom Metazoa; phylum Chordata; class Actinopteri; order Clupeiformes; family Clupeidae; genus Nematalosa; species Nematalosa erebi. Next base: position 8,057 of record JAVQKI010150859.1, read on the forward strand.
GAAACAAAAAATGCCTGCCACGTTGAAAAAGAAGTTTAATAAATATGGCTATGATAGATAAACTTAAAAGGACCACGGCACCGAAGCGACCCAATTGCATCCTGTCAGGGATGCACGGCCGCTGCGGTCTCATGCGCATGCTAGTGTTTTGTTTTTTGGTCAAGGAGACAAAGACATGAATTCAGTCGCAGGCTTCACCTTTTTTGATCACCAACGTTTTCTCTTTTTTTCAAGCTGCGTTGGAGGCATCGCTCCTTTTCGTCCCCGCACACTCTCACCCCCCCCCTCTTCTCCATAGACCTAACTAAGATGAGAAGACCGGATTCATGTTAGTTGAGAGCTAAGGTTTAGCTACACTGGAGCGGGTGGGTGGGGGAGGACTTGGAGGGACGTGGATAGGTGTAAGGGGTAAGAGCAGGTTTTTTTTTTTTTAGTTTTTTTTTTTTTTTTTTAGTTTTTTTTTTGGGGCTTTGGCTTTGGGTCTTTGTTGCCCTTGATGAGAAGGGTTGCTTAATGGCCAAAAAGGAAAAAAAAAAAACCCTTGTGCAATTGCCTCCCACTTTAACCAGCTCCTATGTGGAGCATCTGTGCTTCTGGCACTTTCTGCAGCGCTGGCTACAATAGCTGGCGTCACCCTCAGTCTCCCTCTCCAAAGGGCGGCTGCTTCAGAGAGGAGGAGAAAACGGGCATTTAAAAATGTTACTTTTTTAAGTGCAATAGATTTCTTCTCAAGTGAGTTGTGCCTTGCCATTTAGTTGTTTATTGTTATATTTTTGTTTTATTTCAACTGATGAAGTAAAAGTGGATGCACTGACAGTATTGAGGAAAGGAAAACTTTTCAAATATTAATTTAAACAAAAAAAAAAATGAATGGTGCTATTTAAGTTTAGGTGTTTAGGCCCTTTGTTAATGCCCATCAAGTTTTACAGACAGACCTTTTATTGCACATTTAGTTTTTTATACAAATGTCTTGAGCGTGTGTCCTCAAGCTTCCAAACATTTTGTGCGTGTGTGTGTGTATGTGAGCGTGGGACGACGTGAAATAACGCAGCTTGTTTACAAAAAAGGGGAAAGGGTTCTCAACGTTCAACCAGGAATTCTTTGGGACCAGGGGACAGTAGCAGTGGGGGAATTTAGCTATTTGCACACAGATTTCTAGATTCTACTTTTGCTGCTAGTTTTGTGTAATTTATGAAGCATTTTTTGAGAAATATTTATTTTTGTAAGCCTCAAAGTGATTCTTTGAAAGTTTCAAGAAACTTGACCAAAAGACCGTACAAAAAACACTGGCACTTGAATGTTGAATGTCAACTGTATGCGTGAAAAAAAATTATATATTTCGGGGTAGTGTGAGCTTTTTAACGTTTCAGACATATTGGACTCAGTCAGTATCCACAGCTGTTGATGGCCTCTGGCCGTTCATAATTAAACAACTTAATTGGCTCTCGAAATTTGGAATGGGGATTTAACAAAACCAATCAGACATGCCAAGGTTTGGAATGATGATGATGTCAAACAGAGCGAACAATTTCCTAAATGTATCAGTGCAAACGAAAAAAAGTGTCCAGATTCTCCAATTGTGTGCATTGTTTTCTCACTCCTTTTTTTGTTTTGGTATCTTTCTTTCTTTCTTTCTTTTTCTTAAAAGTGAAAGAAAAATGGGTTTCTTAATGTTATTTGGTTTCAAATGAATGTCTGGCACATGGCAGTCTCAAAAACATGTGGTTTTTTCTCTATTGTTGCATTTGCATATTACCGTGTTGCTGAAATTTTTGTGCCCTCGTGCTGACATTTTGCGAGCTTTAGCTCCAGTGATAAGTCTTAATGACGTGTGTGGACAAGTGAAGTTCCTTGCAGAAGATAGTCGATAAAGGCAAAATAAGCTTAAACAAACCTGGACACAAAGCTCGCTTAATGTCAGAGAGGCATGTCCCAGGACACTTTAGATTTAGTATTTGCTTTCTGTAGTAGTCTAGAAGCCTATTGCACTGCATGAGAGGACTCGGCTGTGCGTTTCTTGTATGATTTTACCAAAATAAATGAAAAAAGAGAAAGTTTGAAATGCAAAAGTACCTTACCAGTTAAACCGCATGTTTTCTAAAAAAAAAAAAAAAAAGCAACTGAATAAATTAATGTAGCAAGTTGGGGTTGGGGGTGGAAAATAGGCATTGTAGCAGCTGTTCTAAATGTGGCTGAAATGTCAAAGTTGTTTGGAAAATTAAATTGGCATAAAGTTCCTTCACTGAAATAGAATTACTTTTTAAAAGAAAGTTCTTGTGTATATTATTTTGTTGTCTTGGATGGTACAAAATGCTGTGGTTCAATTAGATTAAGGTCCCCCATTTTTAGGTGGCCATACATGACTGACGTGAAATCAGAGCCTGTGCATTTAAATTACGAGTTCAGACACCTTTTTAAAATGGGCTGAACATAATGGTGACCCTTGAAAGATTTTGTTGTGTAGGTTTTTGACAGATGACATTTTTCTTCAAATAAACATACCAATGAAAAGTGCATCAACATCAAAATGATTAGTTGAATGTCTGACTGAAAATCATAATAGGTTAATTAATAAAACTGGGATCATTGTACCAGACGTGGAAGGATGTTTGGATTTTGGATGAAGAGATTTTAGCAGGTTTCATACATCTTGTTACTATGTTTATAAGATAAGATAAGATTTATTTACATTTTCTTTAATCCTTTGGAGAGCTACTCTTAAGCAGGTGGCCAGCTACTGGTAGCTCCCAAGCTACCTGTTGGAGACCCCTGGCTTAATACCTTCTCTCAGTATTGCATTTCTCTATGATGTTAGTCAATGAACCCTTGAAAGGCCTTTGTTTGCCCCCACAGATTTTTCATCTCCAATCAGTTAACAGAAATGGAAGTCTGAACCAATAGGTTTTAAGAGAAGTTCCCACCCACCACAAAGTAAAGGGGGTTGCAGTACATGTTGATGGCACTGTATGTTACCATCATGTGACAAATCCTCAGTTGAAGGCATTTTATGTGAAAGTGATCAAGGGTTCTCTGGGTCTTTTTCTCTTCATCCAGGATTATTTTCACTAGCAATTCATGAACTCTTAACCCAGTTCACCATAACCAATGCATCTGGATGTTAAGTTGGTTTTGGCACATTATGATCTGATTGGAGAATCGCCCTCTTTCCTGAAAAGATCGCCCACAGCCTTGATTCTGTCAGAGTGTGTCTGAGCAAATGTGTTTGTGTGTGTGTATGTGTGTGTGTTTGTGTGCGCTGATGTAATAGGAGCAGTTATAATCTGGACGTGTCTCTGGTTACTGAGAGGCCCGGTGCGACTGCTGCCGTTGCTCTCCTTGATCCTGAGGCCTCGCTTCACGCATCAGTAATCCTAGGCCCATCTCAGGGATTTGTCTGCCATTAAGTGATGGCTTTTGGGTGTGTATGATTGTGTGTGTGTGTGTGTGTGTGCGTGGTTGAGGTCTGAGTTGGCTTGGGTCGGGGTGGGTGGGTGGGTGGGGGGGGTTATGTGTGGAGGGAGGGGTAGTGTTGGCTGGCTGGTGCTGTTCATGGAAGAACACACCGCACACATATCTCCCATCACACTCTCCCAGCCCTTTTTAGAGGAGCAGAGATCTCGAAATCTGCCCAGTCATGCACTGGAAAGCGTGCAGAGTGGAGCTGCCTGCCCATGGATGAGTTCATGGGAACACCCTCGCCAGTGGTCGTCTTGCAGTGGAGGACCTGAACCTGATCAACAGGTGAGAGTGCCTTCAATTCAGCAGCCTTCCAGCCCATCTCTGAAGAGCCTTAGGTTGGAATGAAGAGTTGTTTGAAACAGCAGAGTTTTGTATTTTTTTCTTTTTATGTAATTATCATTATGAAGGCCATCTGGCACTGTGCGCGGTGTGCTATGCAAAAGGCAATGAAAGGACTTTTTTTTCCCCCCGTTTCTCAGTAGTATTTCATTTTTTTTGTGCTCTGATAGTTTGTCAAGTTTATTTAGGATATTACTTTTTGCTAGAACATAATGAATGGTGTAATTGTAATGTAATTATATTACCCTGATAAAATTACTAAAATATATTTTTGTTAACAATTTCAGATCCTTTTTGGACACCTGACATGCCTCAGGTGCTACAGCCCAGTGATGCTTCTACTACTGATAGGAGGTAAGAATTAATTTATATTTGTGTGATTTCCATTTATTTTGTTTATGATATTGCCTAGAGAAGATCGGGCTAGAGTGCAATGTTTTTCAGCGCATAATCTGTATCCAGGTGAAAACTGCAACACCAAGCAAGAGGAGATATCTGATAAAAAGGAAAGTTTATTACACAAAACATGTCAGGTCCATGTGACTTGTACACTAAAGCTCTCCACAACCTTGCAGTTGAGTTCTCACACCATAGTTATAATCTGCTGTCACAGGCTGAGGAGGGCAAACCCATCTGCAAAATGAACGCGGATGCCAGTGTGATTAAAATAATTGATCCTCTGGATGTGGCACATTGCTTTTTAAATTGTTTCCGTAAACATTCCGCAAACACAAAAAACATTTTCAGGTGTTGAGTGGCTTGTAAATTGAGAAGAAAGTTGTTTGGAGAACAGACCTCTTATAAAATAATGTTTCACTCTCCAGCTAATTATAGATTGTACAATATCTCTTAGAAAACACTCCAAAAGTTAATTTTCTATGCCTTTTTGTCTTGGTTTTACAAGGCAGACTTCAGCATTACACTCAACTGTCTGTTAACCAAGAGATTGAATTATGATTCCATTCAATTGGATTACACATGTTAATGTGATATTGTAGATGCCTGACCAACTGGCACTGGTTTTAGATTTTCTGATTAGATTTTGACTAGTACCAGCACAAGTCCACAGAACAGTCCCTCAGTGTATTCTGAAGAATCCACTGCTGTGAATGAACAAGGTAGCAGAGCAACAAGTAGGGAAATGGGATTGAAAACCAAATCAAGTTGAGAGCATTCTATGAAGTGTATTATAATTTATTTTATACTTACATGAACAGTCTGGTAATAATATATTGCTCTAAATTATAGTTTTTTTTTTTTATTATTTGTCGATGAAGTGTATGTCTGACCACTAAATAAGAGTTCTTTTAGATTTACATTTATGCATTTAGCAGATGCTTTTATCCAAAGTGACTTACATTTGTCAACTATCAGTTAGTCCAGGGCCAGTCTCCCCTAGAGCAATGTAGGATTAAGTGCCTTGCTCAAGGGCACAGTGGTGGTACCAGGGATACGAATACACAATTTTCAGGCTACTAAAATGCTAGCCAGGTTCCTTAACCACTACATCACCACCACCTCTTTTAATTGATGAACTTGCTCTGACTCTTCCTCTCCTCTCTCCCACTCTAGTGTCCTCCCTCCTCCTGCCTCACACACTAGCCTTGTGGGCGTGCACGCGTGCCTGCCCGCCCCGCTGCACGTGCACGGAGGAGAAGAACTGCAGTGTGCTGTGTGACCGCTCGGCTTTGTCCGACTTGCCCAAGGAGTTCCCCTGTGAGGCGTCTGCCATCAACCTGGACAAAAACAACCTCAAGTTCCTGTCGGAGCGTGCATTTGGGACACTGCCCTCACTGCGCTTGCTCTCCTTGGACCACAACAACATCTCTTTCATCACCCCAGGGGCCTTCAAAGGCCTGCCCAACCTGGTGGAGCTCCGTATGGCCAACAACGAGTACATCAGCTACCTGCACACACGCACCTTCACCTCACTGAAACGCCTGGTGCGACTGGATCTATCCAACTGTAATCTCTTCAGTATGCCCGACCGCATCTTAATTGAGCAGGTGGACCTCCGTGAGCTTTTCTGCTTCCAGAACAACTTTCGGCGTGTTCCAAGCGCACTTCGAGACATGGAGAACCTAACACACGTGTACCTGGAGCGGAACAAGATTGAAGCAGTGGCCTACAACTCCCTGCTGGGCCTCAATAACCTGAAGTACCTGAACTTGCAGGAGAACCGCATTAGCGTCATCCATGACAACTCGTTCCAGGACCTGCGAAAGCTGGAGAACTTCTACCTGAATGACAACCTGCTGTCTGACCTGCCTCAGTACACCTTCAGGGGCCTTGTCTCCCTGAAGATGCTCAACCTAGGCGGGAACTTCCTCATCAATGTCTCTCGGACCTGGTTTGGTGATCTGGTGGAGCTGGAGGTGCTCTACCTGGACCGGAATCGTTTGCTGTTCATCGAGGAGGGCGCGTTTGAGAATCTCACCAGCCTCATCACACTGCACCTCAACAGCAACAATCTCACCACTCTTCCTCTCCCCACCTTCCAACCAATCTACTTTGTCGGGCACCTGTACCTCTTCCGCAACCCCTGGGAGTGTGACTGCAACCTGGAGTGGCTCAAGGAATGGAAGGAGAACTACAAGCTGGTGCGGGACATCCCTTGCGCAAGCCCGTCTTCCGTGGCTGGCCTGGACCTCAGCGAGGTAGTGTATGCCAGACTCAATGGCACCTGTGTGGACCCGGGTGAGCGGAACCTGACCACTGCTGCGCCTGAGACCCCCACCACTGAGAGCAAGCTCAACAGTCTCATCTCCAAGCTGCTCCAGCAGGAGCTCAAGGAGGAGGCCACCAACTCCTCTGAGAGCCTCCGCAACGGCACCCTGCCCGACCAGGAGAGCCAGGTGTCGGCCGGAACACAACTTCACTGCTCCAGCCAATGGCTGCTGCTGTTACTGTTAGCTTGCCTCTACCTGGGGAAATCGGGCACCTCAGTGGTGGTCCTTCAGCCTCTTAACAGGCCAGGAAAGGTTTGGCAGTAATTATTGGAGAAAGAGTTCAGCAAAGGGGGAGGAAGGAACCCGGTTGTCCATGGCTCACGGATAAAAGACTTGGATTTCCATGGCTTAGGGATGACTTGGAGTTTGGTTGGTCAAGTGAAATCCTGTTTTCCTGGAAAGGCTGATTCTGATTGCTAAAATAGGGGAAAGAAAGACTTCTCTCATATGTCAAGAGTTCTGGACCTCTGCTTTTATCCTGTCTTTTTATAAGGATGGTAATGGAAACTGAGTCTTGGCTTCAGTTCTAAGCAGCTCTACAGTACTGGTTATCACCATAAGAAGTTAGGGAGGGAAAAAGATCACTTCTGTTGTCAAAGGGCTCTTTGCTTCACTTCATTCAAAAAACACAAATCAAATATGGTTTTGCTGTACCAAAGCAGATTTAATGTGAAACAATGGAGGGCCAACCACTTACAAGTATTATGTTTTGTTTGTGGAGAGTGGGGACGGATGACCAGAGCATAGCACTGCAGTTTGCTCCAAAATAGTCTAATACTGATGGGATTTGCAGAGCATTCATTTAATATTGAGCGCTCGCAAACACTAATAGACTAAACGTTTTAACTTGCTTAGTGTTCCATCGTTTACACTAAGGTGAAGATTTATATATGGAAGACAGCACTAGCTGCGGCGCAGCATCACTTTAACAGATGGTATGACGCGCTTGCTTTTTTTCTTGTATTATTCATTCAGTGAATTTTAGATGCTCTAGCTTTTAATGAACGCTTTAATCTCCCGCCCTAGCGCTGGGTTTATCTGCGCTTGGGCCAAGTAAGCTCCTCCATATCGTTCGCAAATGGAATGGGTTTATCTTTGCATTTATTCTGCTTATGGACTGAGGCATCTTTGCTCGCATGCAGACGCTGTACCATGTGGTACGGCGCGTTTCTCTCGGCCATGTATGATGCATCCCAAAAGCTAACCAGACCATGGACTTAAAGATGATCAAGTAGTGTTGTGTTTGTGCACGTTAGCTACGTTACGATGTTTTTTCTCTTCTGTTTGCAAACTAACATTATATTAACATGTGACTATAGGTTTAGGGGTGTTTATAAGAAAATATGCTGTCCTAACACATATTTAATTGTGCATTTTCCATCACACACTGATATTATTCCATAAATGAGAATAAAAATCATGAAGAAAATGACTTCGAGGTTGAGAGAGGTACATGCTACTAAACAGGATGAAACTAATTTAGCAAGAGGTTTTGTCCAGTATGTGATGCCAGCCATACCAAAAAATATTCCATGATGTCCGGTCATCTTTTTTTTTATATTTCCTTTGCCATTAATAGACTGATTAAGATAACTGATCTTTAATTTCTATGCGGTGCAAAGTCTTAACACTGTTTGGTCAAAGTGGAGAAATAGTGAAATACAAACTGAGATTAATCTGTATGCCATCCATCTGAATAAATATCGTCTTTCTGAGGATACTGACTAACTCCAGCCTGCCCTTTATTGTGTTTGGTGACATATTAACTATTCTTTATGTTTCTCTACAAAACCTTTATTTTTTTTTCCTGAAATGTCAGCAGCCTGGAGTAGCCTATAGGCCTAACTGCTATGCAATTCCTAGCAATGCAAAATTAGAAAACTTCTCAGTTGAGTGTGTCCTGCCCTTACGTAACTTCTTTGCCTTCGCGGTGAGAAGTGTGCATACCTTCGTACGTCACTGAGTGTAAATGGAGGGGCTTGAAATAGGTGTGGCACAGTGACTTACCTGCCCAAATATTTTAGACAAGTTTGTGTCAGTCACTAATCGCAGCATCTCTTACTGCTCAAAGGGCTCAGAATTCTTTATTTGTTCCAACTAGCAGAAGGGTTGAGGCCTTCCCCGTGATCAGCTAAAAGAAACTTAACAGTAGCTACAAGACTAGCATAGATAAAAGATGGGAAAAGCCTAAACGTAATTTTTTTGGATGTGGTCCCTTCTGTCCAGGCACTGCTGCAACATATTACAGTTTTTTCTGATTGCTTAGACACAATTTTTGAAACTTTTGGCTTTTATTGCAAAATTCTACACACTAATCGCAAAACCTCTCACCCAAATAGCAAAACACAGTAGATTACTTGCAAAAGCATGCTTTTGTACTTATTGCATAAACACGTTTTACAAAACTGTTCACACTCTTTTAAAAATTGTATTTTTGTACCCAACAGTACACACAACCCATAATATCAGTAAGCACACAAAGCAGCCACTGCACACTGACAGTAACAATGAAAAACTCATTTGGCTTTTGCTTACCCTGTGTGCAGGGCATATTGGT
>JAVQKI010150868.1:0-13154 GCA_036025975.1 Nematalosa erebi
CACACACACACACACACACACACACACACACACACACACACACACACACACACACACACACACACACACATTCTGTTCCCAAAACAAATTGTGAATTCCCATTTTGAAGACAGTTACAGATCCCCTCACTATACTTCTCAAGGTACCTCCCTAACTGTTTTACACACTCACACACACACACACACAGGCACAGACAGACACGGCATTGGCCATGCTGTCTTGTTTGTTTTTATCCCCACTTCTCTGCATCTCCTCGGCTTGGCCTTCGCTCCAGCATCGAAACACTAGCCGTCGCCTCCCCTCTGCCCGAGGAGCAGCGACGGGAATAAGGCCGCCTCTGTTGGGCTTTTTACTTAACATTCAGCCTGCATCTCCCCCTGTCCCCCACCCAGCCAAAGGAGCTGCTCCACTTTTGAAAGGACACCTGGAGTATTATCTTACCAGACGCAGACGGCACAAAGGTGACAGGGGAGTCAGTGAGAGGGCAAGCCACTTTCCCTTTTTAATCTTCACACTGGCGCTCCACACCACTGGTGTGAGAGGCACAGGGCAGGGGCCGCTTGTCTCACAGCAGTCACTGTGTCAGTGTGTGTGAATGTGTATATTTGTCTGTATATGCGTGAGTGTGTGTATGTCAGTTTATTTTTGTATACTATGCTGTATACACTATTTTTAAAGTATGTATGTGTACATGTATGTACATGTATATGTATGCATGCATACATACATACATACATACATAGCGTAAACACACATATAAATATACTCGTGTGTGTGTGTGTTTGTTTGCGTTTTTTTTTTTTTTGTGCATGTTTGTGTGTGTGCATGGGTGGCATTTTGTCGCCTTTCTTCAGTGTCCAAATCACGTCCCCAAATAAACAGGCCTGTTGCTAATGAACCAAACAGTGATTTCACTCCACGCGGCTCCTTCCCCAAATAACCCTCCCATGCTTACCATCACAGCAGTGGCCATTTCAACAGGTGCCTGTATGTCTGTTGTGTCGCTGGAGCGTGGCTGTTGACCAGCCCCAATTTCCTCCCGTGGTGGTAATCCCCATGCCTGGAAAGGATCCCGTCGCATATCAATTAATGTGAGGGCCTGGGCCCTTCTCTGTGGCCCTGGCTTTTGTTTACAGCCTGGGGAACAGCTGCCCGGTCTAACCTTCAGTTCCCTCGAAAAGCCGTTGGCTCCCTCCAGCAGGTGGGGTTGGTGGTGGAGGAGATGCTGCCGTGCGACAGTGCCTCAAGGCTTAGCCTGCGGGCCACTCCTATTTCTGAGTGCAAATGAGTGCGGACTGTTTTTAGGATGCAGCGCTACTCCTTCTTCCAACACCAGGCAGACTAGTAGCTGAGCGAATGCAAACCAAATGTGATAGAGGGAGGAATGTCCCTTTTTTACCCTTTCCTTTTGCCAATACGCATTGGTGGTGGTAGTAGAGACACTGATCCCTCTTGTCAAGTTCTTGTTTACATCATAAACAGTGACCCCCCCAGACACACACATTCAGGATGAGCTTGAGCTCTTATCATCTCCCACTCTTCCTCTTCTCATATATACTGATGTATTGCACCCAGAGAGTGCCCTTTGACTTTCACTGAGTTCAAAGGGCAGCATGAGGAATTTGTCATCATCTCCAGGGACCAGGGTCTTCATAAACACACCCCCCACCCCGAGCAGCAGCCCTAGAGCTCTCTCTCCTCTCTGCTTAGCACTCTGGCTAGGAGTGGTGGTTAATGCTTTAGGCCAGCCAGGGCCTGAGACGCTTGGCTGATGATTATGCCCTGTGTCCTCCTTGTGATCTCAGACCTCAGACTGTCCCTGGGCTACCCCCCCCAAGTCGTCCTCACAGCAGGAGGTTATAAATTGGTTGAGTCAGGCTCCTCAAGGGCCTGAAGAAGCCCAGCAGCCAGATAGGGGAGCGCGCCAGCAAGCCACTCTACTCACTGTACTGTAAGCCAGCCCTGGGGGCGAAGGGAGACAGAAGGAGACCGGGTGTGAGGGAGAGAATGAATGAGAGGAGCGCATCACTGTTTGCCCTCACAGACACACACACACACAAATACACACACACACACACACACATATACTTGCATGTGCATGTGTGCACACATACACACACACACACACACACACACACACACACACACACACACACGTGCCACATCCCTGACACCAGCAGCCAGCAAAAGAGGTTGGGCAAAAGAGGGTGGGAGGGCTGTGATCCCCAGTTGACTCGTTTCCTAATTATCATTCCCGTCCCGGGTTTATAATTATCATTCAGGCTGCAAGAGCCATGTCGGGCGACGGAGAACTGTGTGTTAGATTGTGTTATCAATGGCACAGCACAAATGCTATTTCATCTGCCTAATTATAAGATTTGGGCTTTGTGATAAAAGTGTGTGGAACGCAAGGCATGCTATTATACCAGAACAGATTGGTGTGGCTGGGAGATGAGGCGTTTCCCCTAAAAATAACGTAGTGCATACAGAGCCTGATAATTAAAAGCCACTGCCACCCCCCACATCCCCACAGAATGTAAATCAGTGAATCAGGGATTAGGAATCAAGTGCAATAAGCAGTTCCTCCCTTTGCTCTGGTCTGGAAGAGAGTAGGATGGATGACAAGAAAGAGAAGGGAAAACCGAGGTTAAAAACAGAAGGGCAATTGTTCATTGTTACTTTTTAATCATCTGTTTTATCGTGGTGATGGGTGGTCTTTGGCGTCCAAAACTTTCTATGCATAGTTATTTCGGTTTGTAAAAATTATGAAATATATGATTAAATGAGACAAAGTTCAGAATGGATTTGTTCAGGGTTAGGAGCAGTTGAGAATTTGCATTCACATCTAAAAAAGTCTATTAACAAAATCAATAACGCTCTTGAATATTTCTACATGATAAACATCTCTACTGCAGCAAATGAGATTAATGTGTGTGACAAGCTTGGTCTCCGTGGACTCTTAACGGGCAGAATTCTAATTTCAGCCAGTCAGACAAAATGAGTTCAGCCTGCTCAATCTGATCTCAGCCAGAGATCGAGCAAACAAGAAAGAGAGAAAGAGAGAGAAGCTAGATATGGAAGTTAGCAAGATAGATTGACAGATAGAGAGTAAAAAAGATTGTGAGAGAGAGAGGGAGAGAGAAAGAGAAGGGAAGATGGATAGATACATGGACAGAGAGAGAGATAGATAGATAGAGAGAGAGAGATAGAAAGAGAGAGTGAGTGTATTTCCCTGTGGACGCGTTTTAACTGACAGCGTGGCTGGATGCAGGGTTGTCATCCGCCTGCTCCTTAGAGGGGCCTTCCGCACAAACAGGAGATGTATTCTCTTTGACCCCAATTACCGGAGGTGTTCCTTTACACAGGCTAATCCGCGCCAGATAGACTGTCTGTGACGGACCGGCTCAGGAGATTTAGCCCTTCCTCTCTCCCACAACCAGCACCGCACAGATGCATCATGGAGCACCACACTGGGGTGGAGTGGGAGGTACTGGAGCGAGGGGCAGGAGCCATGTCATGGGGGTTTGTGTGGTAGGTGGAAAAGGACGGTTAAAGAGCCCCCATAGGCTGAGTTTCGAGTACGCTGTCTGACAGTTGGGGAAGTGATTTGGTTGCCACGGGAGGCCGGTGGAGGCAGTCAGGCTTTTTAGGGGGCCTTGACTGATCTCCGATGAGCCCACAGTTTTGCTCCCTTTTCCATGGCTTATCTTCCCCATCCCCCACTACTCATCTCAACCTGTCTCTACCCCCTCCGTGCGTACACAGGGAGAGACAAGCCCCATGCTGCTCCAGCACACACGACACACACACACACACACACACACACACACAGAAGCCTAGTAGTACAGAGCATGTCTGTTAGCGATGCAGGCACATACGACAGCGCTCCCTTCCAAGCCGTATGCTGCGATGATGACAAAACACGATTCCTTCATGTTAAATGCATAGCGCCACTATTCTTAGCCATGCAGTGCATTAGGGGTCTGTGCCGGGGAAAGGCTGTTCAATCCACTTTAACCTCTGGGATTAGAAGTGGCATGTTGGATGGTGTCTATTTTTGTCATCATTGTCTCCCATTCCACTGGGATGCTGGGATGAAGTAGATGGGAGGATTGAAGAGGAAATATTTCATCGCTCCAGCAGTAGCTGTGATGCCAAATTAGGTTTTCATTTCACTACTGCTGCACACTACTGTAATAACAAGAGATTTCTGGTCTGTTGTATTGTGTTTATTGGCAATGTATGAAAATGGCAAAAGCTCAAATCCATTTAAGGCAACATTTCATTTCTAATGAGAGTTTATTTGAGTTGGAATTCTATATTGCAATTTATATAAACTAACAAAGATAGAATTACCACTGGAATAAGCCTGCAGTAGCGCTTAGATCATGGGGGTTTAAAAGGTTTGTGGAGAAATAAGAGGCGTGTTCACATAAACACAAACAAGGGGATTTTTGCTGCTATTAATGCATTTTAATTATCCGGGAACACCAGTGTTGTTCATGCAGTAATCACACTGCATCAGAACACAGTAATCTGTGCTGAAATTCAAGAAACTTGCTGTCATCTGTTTGCAGTTGTTGCGTTCCTGTCCAACTGACCTCTCTGTCTGGTAAACAAAGTCAAGCTCTGCATTTTATGTCCTTATCTCTTGATGGAGAATTCTGAAAGTTGCCAGAGATTTACCATAATCCCTGACTCAGGGGAGGCCCACTTATGCAAATGAACTGCTAAATACCATCTATAGCAATTAGCCTCCAAATGGCTGACTGAACTCCCCCTATTAGCCTGTTGCCAACAATAGGCCTGGGTGAGCATTCCTGCAAGTGGGCTGCATGCGTGCTATGTTGCCTGTAATCTCCTCATTATGTTGACCTTGAATGTTTCTCTCTCTCTCTCTCTCTCTCTCTCTCTCTCTCTCTCTCTCTTCCTTTCACAGAAACATTGATGGACTCCACTACGGCGACAGCTGAGCTGGGCTGGACTGTCTATCCCACGTCAGGGTCAAGTGACAACAGCGTGAGTAAAAAAAAAAATCTCCCTTCAATCCCTCCCTTTAATCAGTGGCTTGATTTCTTCTCCTGCCACTTGGTAGCCAGCATAGTTTTTTAGACAGCGCACTACACACTCCGCAACATTATGCAGTGCGCACCTAACCATTTTTCACACACACACACACACACACACACACACACACACACTGACACAGACAGTGTCAGCCAGGGCTAGTATCAGTGTAATGACTCCGCCTTTCCAGAAATATGTGAAATCGGCAATAGATAATTTATTCATTCTGTGCAAAGACTGATCGTTTCATTTCGCAATGATATTTTTTTTGTGTGTCTGTGTGTGTGTAGCTGACACCTTCTTTATGAAATATGCATTTCTTGCCCTGACCATGAGAAAAGTTTTAAAAGTCACTATCTATTTTTCACAGACGGCCCATAAAACCCTATAGCGTAATTGCTGGAAACCCTGCATGCTTCATTGGCTTGTTGTGGAATACATTACCTAGTCGCCCCCAGGTGGGAATAAGGACTTTCCCTTTCCCTCTTTGTCTGTCCCCTCTATGCCAGGGGTGAGATTGGGCTGGAATAAGCATCGTATCCCCCAGCCAACAGCCCCTATTAACAAGCAGGACAGATTAGAGGGTGACTCAGATGGAAGGGGGAAATTACAATTACTGTATCTCAAGTTTCAACCCTATGAGATGAACAAGGTTTAGCACGCTCAGTTAATGAGCCAGCCAGCTTCCACTCTCCTTCATAAGTTTGTTATGTGGTTCACACTAGGCCAAAGACATTTTTTTCGTGTGTGTGTTCAGATTTGTTGATCTCGACACTCATCTTCTGCCACTTAGTGTACTGTACAGTTGGTCTCTGTGTGCAGAGAGCGGGGTGGTTGTATAATTTATGGGTGCAGGGTTTTTTTTTTTATTTTCTGAGAGCACACTTGGGGATTACAGGGAAATTTTATGAATCTTCTCTCTCTCTCTTGGTTTTTGCCCACTGAACCAATTTGCTGAATTTACATGAGCCAAATAAGCTCCGCGTAAATTATCTTTTTCTACTACTGTTTGTCCTCAAAATGGTCCCTGGTGACCGAGCCGATTGATCGTTGTCGGCCACACTAGCCTCTGCACCCTGGACATCTGGCATCACTTGTGTGTTGGAAGAAAAAAAATAAAAATGTTGCAGAACTAAGGAGATTCTCTTTGAATTGAGTTACTGTCCTTACTTGGCTAAATATGTCTTGTTCTGTTGCATGCTCGTAGGCCGGTTGTTAGCTAGGCTTACAACGGGAGGCTTTAAGCCAGGATAACCAGACTGGGCTCTGGTTGCTAAATAATGGCTTCCTCTCTCGCTCTCTCTCTGTACTCCTGGGCACGCCATACTGCGCCGTCACCTTGGCAAGTTTCCTGTTTATTGTTGTGTGTGTGTGTGTGTGTGTGTGTGTGTGCATGCGTGCATGCAAGGTATGAAGCTGCCCGTCTTTATGGGGCCTCAAAAGTCAGCTTGGTGTAAATTATTTCCGAGAGGCTTGCCAGAGAGCTGGTTGCCCCCGTGGCCGCACGCAAAGGTTTGGCTCTGTCCGTGTCCTAGCGAAAGCAGAACCTAAGCAGGACGCTGACCCACTCCCTCCCCCGTGGCGCGGCAGAACCCAGGCCTCTCCAGAGCGGGTCAGGGAAAGAGGAGGAAAATATGTTGTTGAGTAATTTGCTGGTGTATTTCAGAAAAACCACTCCCTATTTTATTCAATTATTTATGCTTCTGTGGTCGGTCTCGAAGCTGGTCTAAATTATACCATGCCGTGTGTGTGCATGCCGAAAAGAAAAAAAAAGAGGAAAAAAGAACCCCAAAAAGTGAGGGAGAGAGACAGAGAGAGACAGAGAGAGAGAGAGAGAGAGAGAGAGAGAGAGAGAGAGGGGAAAAGCAAGTCCTTCAAGAGCCCGTTTGTTCGACTTCAAAGTTTTTCAGATACAATTTTCCTTACAATCATCACTGTAAACCTGAGGGTATGCAGCCTCTTCCTTGCTGATTGTTACAATCAATACGAGAGAACAAAGAGCCGTGGTGTCTCTCCCTCTCCCGCCCACCTCTGGAGCCAATCTGAGTGGAATGGAGTTTTTTCCTTCCCCCCCCTTTCACGACAATGTTTTGAGCGTTACGCACATTTTGCATCACTTGCCTTTTATCTCTGACAAAAAAAAAAAAAAAAAGAATAAATCAATAAGAAGCCAGAAAGGTTTGGCCAAAAAAAAAAAAACAACAACAACAAAAAAAAACAATGGCCCCAGCTAATTCAATTACCAGGCCGAAGTCATAACGTCAGACTTCTGAAGGAAGTATCAAAATGTATAAAGAAGCCAGACATCACATGAAATTGTGCCCATCCGCACAGTAAGGGTCTGTTTAGTTTTATCTATAAAACCCAAATGTACGTCGATGCACAAATATTTCTGTTAAAGCGTCCCAGGTCATCATAGGAAAATGATTTGGTGCCCAGGAATGCTGTTTACAAGTCCAAGTCACAGATGGGTCTGAACAGACCCTGGACTTGGGCTACTGAGACTGCTACATGCGGAGAGAGAGAGAGAGAGAGAGAGAGAGAGAGAGAGAGAGAGAGAGAGAAGGAGAGAGTCTGAAACTGAAAGAAAAAAAAAGATAAGAAAAAGTAAGAAAAGTGTAGGGGAGAGAGAGAGGGAGAGACTGAGAGAGAGAGGATGAAATAGTGAATGAGAATGTGACAGAGAATAGATGGAGAAAAAGTAAGACAAAGTGAAGGAGAGCGAGAGAGGGAGAAAAAAAAAGGGTTTCAGCCACAGATTTTCATCCAACTCTGGCTCTGGCTAGACATTGTATCAGATCCATGAGAATGTCCCCCTCCCCCTTAGATTCAACAATGGAGGGTGGGGAGGGGGGATGGATTTTACAGAGTTCTGCTTCTGTGGCTCTCTGATTGGACTGATTTTCTTGTCATACGTTTTTCTTTTCTTTTTTCTTTCCTTTCTTTTCTTTTCTTTTCTTTTTTTTTTCCCCTGGCTGGCCGAGCCAGACCTTAGTCATATGCTTTTATTGGAAAATGGGGCTGGAGACTGACCCCCACTAAGACACAACACATTTGAGGCTGAGGACTGAGTCAGGGGAGCCAGAGAGGGTTGGGGTGGGTGGGTGGTGGGTGAGATTTTAGGGGGGTTGGAAATGGCAGAGGCCCCCCTACAGTAGTGCCTGACAGGTGTGGTAACAGGAGTCCCCGAACCTGTATGCGAGGGGCGCTCGCGGTTATTGTCTTACACACACGCGGGCCTCTCCGAGGATTAACTGCCGGATCAGTGTCATTCAAAACACGGGGCCTTCCATCAGGGCACTGCTTTCATGACACTGGATAGCTTTGGTAAAATACAGCCAAAACCTGTTATGCAATATATTAACAGCAACGTCTGAAATGAAGTTAGGAACTCACAACGAGCTCTTCATTCACTTGTTCATTTGGTCACGCATTCACTCGGCACATTTTTTGCTGCCTTCAAAAAGCAAAGGCCTTCTCTCTGAAGTGCGGCCAAGTAGAGTCCCCTCCTTACAGAACGCTCGGAGAGAAATGTAACCTAACATTACGGGGCGCAACAAGATTTACTGTCTCTTTTTTATCGCGGCCAGGTGTACGCATGCTTTATGTATCTCTGTTAGCTGTCATTATGACTGCCTACAATAACTGTTATCCAGAAGGGCAGCTGTGCAGGCTTGCATCAGATTGCATAGTGCCGACTGCCTCTGGTGCAACTGCAAAACAGTGTTATCATTAACGTTGCATGTAATAACGTCCAAATTGTTTTGAGAGCTTGTTGGCTATGCTACAGGCTCAGAGCTCAGGGCGGAAAAAACTGGTTATTTATAATGCATATGCAAAGAAAACTTTGCTATACACCCGTCACTTCCATAGAGGAAATGTACATGTAGTCAGTGTTTCAGCCAGGGGGGTTGTGACAAGAAATGTGAGCACTTGACCTCTAGCACCCCAACTTAAAGATTAGGATATCGCTCAAACTGATTTGGGGTGATTTGTGGCGGACGCACACAGCGCAGTTGTGCAGGCTTTGTGCTCCCCTGAGAATAACCCTGATGACAGCCAGTTACAATGTGTGACACGGCACTTCACCATTGGCCAGAACTGGGCCTTATGCCACAGTGCACTCAGAGGCCACACAGACAGTTAGACAAGTGGTATTAAGAAGATAAATGGCAAAAGAAGACAACTGAAACCACGGAGTAAAAGCAGATATGGAAACGAACAGTAATGGAGTGTTTCATCAGCGGAGAGCCTTGTAGTTGTGCAGCTAAAACAGTTAAAAAAAACTCTTTCATGTGGTATAATTTTGAAAGACTCCCTTTTCCTTCAGTACTTGCTATTATTCTGCGCAATAACTCTGCTGCATCATGACTTTATAAGAGAGGTCTTGGAGCCCAGTCAACCGTTTGTTGTTGTGTTGTGCCAACGTCAGCGGCGCAGGCTCGTCCTCAGGTGTGTTAGCAGTCTCCTTTTATCTCGTTCCCGTGTTTTTGCCTCCCTCCGTACACGCCATAAGGGCAGCAGCGTGAAGCATGTGTTGAGAATTATCTGCTGCGTTATCCCGTACTGGCGCGAAAGAATGCCAACGTACTTGGGCAGGGTCTCTAATTGGGGGGAAAAATGTGTTGAAGCGCTTTGATGAAGGCCTTGTTGACACCTTATGTAAGATGTGTTATTTCCCATGAATTTCCATAAAGTTCCGCACACTGCCTCCACTTTCTCTTGATGCTGCAAATTGAATTAAATTGTTGGCAGGGTTATGTAAGACAGCTTTTCAACTCTGGTTTCATCTTGCAAAGAGCATTAATACATTTGCATTGTTTGACAATGCAGTAAATAATTAACAAGCTTTTCGTAATATCCACAAGTTGTCTGTAGTTTGCCTTCAGCGTTCAACATATGCTGAACAGTTTTACATTACAAACTTTCACGGTGTCTTCTAGTATCTGTTTTGTAACTTTGGTTTTGTTAAATGGCAGTTGAATGACAAAGCAATTTTAGGGCCAAGAACATCATTCCATTTTCGCCTTGTTTTTCTGCAGTGTGTCATTCATATCCTCGCTGTGTGCTTTTAGTGAGGTACAGTACCCAGAATAGCTGCTGGAGATATTTCAAAATGGCTTCTTTATGCGTTTCATTTAGGATTTTATGACAGAAGTCGAGTGCCTTCTTTTTCATTTTTTTTCCTTTTTTTGGTTTTCCCCGCAGAGACAGTCGTTTTTGTGACAGCATCGGCGATCAGACTAAAAGAGAATGTGGGAAGTTCAAAAAAGCACAGATGGTTGTAGAGTTAGCCCGTCTGCATGAAACACACAGCACTAGCCTTCACTCTCTCTCTCTCTCTCTCTCTCTCTCTCTCTCTCTCGCCCTCCCTCTCATTCTCTTTCTCTCTCTCTCCCTGGCGACATGCAGTTTGTTTATAGTCAATTGACATATATGAAGTTCATTCTAAAGCAGGGGGTGACCCCTAGTTTGGTTTGATTGTCAATTATGTTTGGCCTATAAAACAGTACTTTACCATTTAAAGCCTTCTCATCAGGGAACTTAATCTTTTTGTGGTAAATTTAAAAAAATTTCATGGAAGCACAGAAAAATGACAGTCTAGGCCTGGCAGCGCTTTTCAATTGTCATGTTTCTGATTTATCCGAAGTGAAATATGCAAACATGATCCACATGTAGATTTCAAGATGTGGGGTTCAGAAGGGAATAGGAAGCTTGTTTGTCTAACTTCACATGTTGTGAATTAACAGTGGACAGTGGTAATTGAAGCTGACTGCGTTAGACAGCTCAGTTTATGTGTCTCTGTCTGTCTTTTCCCCCCTCTCTCTGTCCTTCTTGCCCTCTCTCTTCCTTTTTCTCTGTGTGGTTCTCACTCACTCTCTCACTCACTCACTTCCCCCTACTGTCCCCACCCTCTCTCACTTTTCTTTCGCATAATTTTCCTCTGTCTCTATCTTTCTTTTTCTCTGTGTCTCTTATCCACCCTGTAGGCTTCTCTGGTGGGAGTTTTAGGGCTCAACAGTGTTTCGGCTGTTCAGTCCCTTGCCTGTCTGTGTAACCCAATGCATGGAGGGCACTGGTGCCATTTGTCCTCCTGTCCCCTTAGGACAAACCTCCCCGCTGACAGATTTCCCACAGAGGCAAATTGGACAAGTCTGCCTGGGGGCCCTCTACGTTGTCTCTTCTTCTTCTTGTTCTTCTTCTTCATCATTACTATTATCATCCTCCTCTTCATTGTCTTCATCGTGCTTTTTTGTCTGCCCGGTTGAATGAAATATTTATTTACTGAGGTCGGAGAGGAAAAGCTTTTTTCACCCCCTCCGCTCCCTCCCTTCCCTGGTTCCACTTCTGCCTCCCTGAGTTGATCCCTTTAATGACGATGTGTGGGAAGCTGAGATTTCATGCCGGAGCAAGCCATGAACCATTAGCGCTCCTCTAGTTATTCATCCACTGGGCCAGCGTGACAGACATGGGAAGGAGCAATCCTGCCTGCCCCCAAACCCCCCGTCCCTGGTCCCCCTGTCCATGCGCATTCCACTGGGGGACTGACAGTTCATCAGGAAAAGATGCTGAAGACCCGATAAAAGTTGCACAGTTTATTATGAAGAACCTGATGAATGGAAGGTAGGGGGTGTAAAAGTCGGCACTGCTGGGAATTGTAGTTTCTTACCATGTTTGAATCCCCTAATCCCCAAACACACACACACACACACACACACACACCAAAGGGAGAGTATGCAGGGTTTGTATTTCAGTAGTAACTGTGGGTTTACGCATGGCTGTGTACTCTTCACGGAAAGAGACACACTGACAGCAAGACTTATGGATCGCAGCTCAGCTGAACTTTCTGTCTCCTTGGGTGGTGAGAGACGAATCGATTCTGAACTTCATTCCCAGAGAGATGTGGACAGTAGATCGTCCATCTCCAGAACATCTGTCATGGGGTGCAGTGAAACGGACTCCTCCTCTGGCAATCTCCCATCTTTCTCTCTTATTCGGTCACATACTCTACTGAGACACAGCTACACACACACAGCTATAAACATTGCATTAATTACACTTCAGAATGTATTGCGCATATTTCATCAGGCTATTTAGAGGGGTGGGGGAGAGGCTGAGCATGCCTCATGAATTGTTTATGTGCAAAGATCATTATGCTTTCACAGACATGTTTGAACATAAACAATTTTGAAGTGAACGTGCACTTGTCCATGGTGTAATCGGGAGATATGCTTGAGGCAACAACAGTGCATATGTCTGGCACAATTGTATAGGAATGTGCTGAACGTCTTTTATTTTGAATGCTTTTTAAAGGCAAATGTTTTCTGGTGGATATGTCCGGAGCTGGACAGAAGAATGCTGGGCGTCTAGTTGTTGTTTCCTTGAGAGCCCAACATGTAAGACCTAATGGATTTGCTGCCATGTTAGTTCTTAGCACGGGTTTACTCTTGCATTCCTAATACCATAGCTGAGGATTCCCCACCAAAATAGAGTCTATGTCCCCTCTTGCTGATAAAGTCACTAAGACCATAAGGCCTAATGGGCCCTTTTAGAGCAGAGTAGAACAGTAAGGTCTTTCAATATTTAAAGCCCATGGCAAGTGGAAAGAGGGCTCGCAGACCCCCGCGAGTGACAGACTGCAGGCCTTGTGTCATCTTTCCCTCGTCTCCTCTACCCTAAAAGCTGTCGCCATCCTCCCACTAGCTAGTTTGCCCAAAGCGGCAGTGGAGGAGGCCGGAATCGCACTGTTCTGCACTGTCTCTCCTGTGCGACGGCACGCTTTGTGTCGGGCTGTGACCCCTCGAGGTCCAGACGGAGACCACAAGACCGGGTGGCGCCCCTCTTTTGACATTTTACTTCATGCCTGGATGAGAAAGGGAGACAGAGAGATTGAGAGAGAGAGAGAGAGAGAGGCCCCATCCATTCCACATCCATGGGCCCCTTTATGTCAGTGTATGACCCCCCCCCCCCCCCAACAGACTGGTTTTCATAGTGTTGAAGGCTTTCACTCACTTACTGCATCTGGGTGTGCATGTGACAGTGCACAGGTCCGTTTCCATTTCTCCCAGATTTCAGTATGCCGTCGG
>JAVQKI010150873.1:0-12187 GCA_036025975.1 Nematalosa erebi
CACACACACACACACACACACACATTCACCCCAGCCACATTATATTAAGCTTTCATATGAATATATAAACAGATAAATGGACACATACAGTACAGATATGTATATTGCATTGTAAACTGACATGTTCACAAGAATAATCTTTTTCACTACATTTACATTTTAAAAGAAGTAAGCATTTGTTGCCAATAGGTCCAAACCGTTTTACAAAAAAGTCCTTCCATGACAAACATTAACTACACCTTGAAAGCATTCACATACACACACACACACACACACTCTTTCTCTCTCTCTCTCTCTCACACACATACACACACGCACACACACACAAACACACACACACACAGAGCTAGTCAATTTCAGATGAAAGTCTGTCCACGACACAAATACATTAAGACGCGAGCAGAACACATAAACAATCCAGCTGTGGGAAAGCAAATGGAAGCCTGCCTCCTCGGGATGGTGAGACCGTCTCTTACAAAGGTCCGCAGGCGCTGTGGCGCTCAGAAAAATAATAAGGGGGATATGCGGCAGAGAGAGGGGAGCAAATTACAGCTTGCATTGTGGATACCAACTCAATAGAGGTGTGTGTGTGTGTGTGTGTGTGTGCATACGACTGAGAAGAGCATCGTGTTCCATCAATATGTGATTCACCAAGTATAAAGAAACAAACAAAGAGAAGAGGGTAGAGGAGAGGAGAAGAGAGGAGGGGAGAGGAGAAGAGAGAAGAGCAGAGGGGAGAGGAGAGAAGAGGAGTGGAGGGGTGGAGTGTCCCCCCGCTGCAGCGACCTGGGCCAAAGCATGCGGCACTGGGATGTTGTGTCTGACTGAATCCCATTATTTGACACATTCATGTGGATTACCTGAGGATGGGCTTGGAAACACAGGGAGAAGCACAGCATCAAAGATGCCTCAGAGATAATAGAGTTACAGTAACATCCACACCCACACTATTCAGTATGAACAAGACCTCTTTACAACATTGGACGTAAATACTAATATGGCAGCGATCGTTTCCCTGTGCTGCACAGGTTCGGATTCTGTGAGTTTAACAAATTCTGTAAGTTTAAAACGTTTTCTATTCTGACGTGTGTTGTTATACACTGTTAATTACTTCTCCACTGTGAGCAGCACATCAAACCGCAACAAACCGCACAAGCGGTGAATGTGTGACACAGAAATCAGGGTCAGCACCGAGCAAGTTTGCCCTAGATGGATCAGACGAGGAGGCGAAAGCATTCGTCTCACGTCTGCAGCCTGAAATTGTTCTGTGTTTTCTAGTGTTGGCTCCAACAATGCAATTAAGGTACACCTGTGCCAGCCAAGCGAAATGAACCTGGTGCTTCTCAAAAAAGGACACTGATTATAATACGACCCTTGCCTCCATGCTCCTTTAACTGGCTATAATATCATTACGGTACACATTGCGGTAAAGTGGTCAATAACGCATATAGTCATTTAGCGAAGTCCAAAAGTGGAGTACAAGATGTAGCTTCTTTCTGCATACACTAACGCAGACGAGCATCAGTAAAAGTGGCTATGCGGTGAGTGCTGGATAGAGTAATGATTCTCAGGCCACAGCATGTTGATTAGTAAGATCGATAGGTATGATCCCCGAAACGTCTCAATGAAGGACAAGGGGGAGAAGGACAGAGGACAGGAGACGTTCAGTTGGGAGTCTCAGCCTGGCAATCGGCCCAGGCCTGTTTCAGTGGGCAAACACATCAATAATGTGTGTGTGAGAGAGAGAGAGGCAGAGGGAGAGAGAAATAAAGCATAAGAGAGACTAAGGATGAAGGGGAGAGGAAAAGACAGATAGAGACAAAAAAAGAGGTGTGTACAGGAAAATGGGTGGGCCACATTGATTACCAGAAGTGGAGAATACAAGGAAGCCTCATCATGTGTGTGTGTGTGAGTGAGTGTGTGTATGTATGTGTCTCTGAGGAGAACGTGGCGTAGGTCAGGATGACCCACGAGACCTCCAGCTTGACCCTCTCTGGCAAATGTTAATGCAGTCAGTGCATGAAAGTCAAACATCCCCAACCTTATTTTTGGGTCATGACTAATCCCTACTTAACATGCTTCCTTCAAAGGTTGCACACTTATTTCGCCCCCATCACCCTTTCAGCTTACCAGATGAAGTGCTGAGAGATTATGTTCTCTTACTCTCTTTCCCTGTGCTGTCCTGTATTCTCTCTCTCTCTCTCTCTCTCTTTCTCCGCAATGTTTCATGAAAAGGAATGCATGACATTTACAACCCCCTCAGTGCGAGTAATTGAAAATGAAGGGCATGTATGACTTGAAGCTTGCCGTGGTCGTGGCGGTGAAAGCCAGTGCCGTGGAGGCAGACCACAGACCAAACCCTTTCATTGTGCCTGAATGTGGAACCTGTAGTCATGTGCATCACACGTGCATCACAGCCCCTCTGCAGAGGAAGCATGTCTATGTAAAACAGATGATGGGGCACTCAAACACATTACAGTACCTGGATCTGCATGTGGATTTCATGCCCACATAATAATAACAATAATAATAAATCCATAAGGGAAATAGCGTATAGAGTTATTGCTTTTAGTATTTTTTTGTAAGTTCAATCAATTTCTATCAAACCACAGTTTGGTTGTTTTTATTTATTATCAAAAATAAATATGAGCAAACCAATCCGAGGTAGAACTTGACTAATATTTATTTTTTTAATTCTGCATTCTGTGTGTATTTCATCAGTTAATCATAAATAGCCTACATTCACCTGTTTTTGCATCAAGCCATTCTTACCCTAGTTAAAGTTGCAGGTTATTGCACTAATTCAACTGAGATACACAGCTTTATGTAATAGAAAGGGTCCAGTGAAAGAGCACATCTGACACATCTGGCACATCTTATATCCTCACGGTCTGCAGGTGTGTAAAGACGACCACCTCAGCCCATACCCCCCAGCACTGCCCTCCCATCACTCCCTAGCGCCACCTGGGTGTTGACCACCTGGTGTACGATGCCGCTCACCACAAAAAATATATAAATCTCTGACAGACTCCAGCGTTCAAATCACAGATGCTCCTTAATCACATGCAGAACCATGACTGTCAGAAGCTGCGTCTGGTTTCAGTGGCTTGTTAGCGTCGTCAAGGGGCTGTGCACTTAGCGAAAGTGCTCTATACTCCTAGACAGCTAGGCTGTACTCATGACTTAGGAGCTCCATATTGCTGGCTTCCATTTTAATGTCAGCTGAATGGCAATAGGGGGAATGAAAAGGTATAGGATGTTTATATATTTAGGACCTATAGAGATACAGCCATGAGTGGATAATATAGTCATTATAGCTAAATATTTTATTTCATAGTGTGCATAATGGATTATTAGAAACAATATTAGGAGTCTAGCTGGCACAGGATATAGGGAGAATGAGGACAGGTGTGTGAGTATGCAACACTGTCACTGTTTAACCTTCAATGAATCCACAGCACTTGTGATTCGGCCAATTAAAAAGTCCCTGCATTTCATTTGTATGTAAAAGTATTTGTTTGTCAATCAGCAGCGCTTGCCTGGAGCTGACTGTGCAGCCATGAATTTGGCATTAACACCGCGGCCCGACTCGACTCAGCTCGGCTCGATACGGGTACGGACCACATGGCGCCCTATGAATAATGCAGAGCCAGCCTGCACCGGCAATTAAAACCGGCTTTGTCTTCTGAAGGGGAACATTTCCTCGGCGAGTACAATCATTGCCATAGGATTGACCAGTGCCACCTAACAGGTTGTCCACATCTCTAGCTCCAACAGTCCTCCTTCCCCCGACTCCTGTTCCCCCTCCTCCACATACACAGACCGTACGGCCATATATCAGGTGGGTCAGATCAATAAAAAAATAAAAATAAAACACCTTGCAGAGACCAGTGGGCAATTTCTTGTACAACCCTTTTTTACACGTGCACGTATTACACCACTTAAAACCAGGGGAAGCCAGGGAGGCGCAATGTAAGTAAGACCTAAGAGGACAGCCATTTTAATGCAAGTAAACAATTACCTCATTTGTCTTCAGTTATTCAGCACTGCCTAATTTGTATACCAGCATTAACCCGAGATCAATATGTTTAAACACACACACACACACGCACACACACACACACAAACAAACACACATGCATCTCACATAACCATAAGAATGTAGAGGTACACCACATGAGAAATGTTCAGCAGAAAACCCAACATAAAAGCAGGGACTCAGACAGGTAAGATCAGGGAACAGAAATGATGGCACACTATTGAGGTGACCTCCATCCACAGCCAAAAAAATCTATATAAAGCATTTATATCAGGCTGCACCAAGGGAGGTTCAGGGAAAGGAGGAGAGTGTGAGAGAGAGACAGAGAGAGAGAGAGAGAGAGAGAGAGAGAGAAAGAAGCAATAAAGAACAGGCCAGTGGTATCTTCTAAACATGGAAAAACAGCATATCCTCCTTGAAGAAACCAGCTCCCGGAGGACTGGGAGGAGTGCAGGGGATTCACTAATCTCCACAAGCATCGAAGGGGCACTTTTAGTTGGGCTAATGTATTAGACACCCCCACCCCTCCCTCTACCTCTACAGGAGCACTAACCCAAGCACAGATGCTCCAGCAGCAAGAAAAGGCTCAATCTTGTCCGCACAGAATAACGCTGGCCTCAACAGAATTCGAAACGGAATGCAATCCCAGCGTGGACGCGGTGTATTGAATCTCCCTCACGCACGGAGAGTCTCATGTTATGCAGAGTTAGGTCAATTACGGAGCGGGCACAGCACAAACTGTGCCACCCGCCCACAGCAGGGGGAAAAAAGAATGAATAAATAAAAGAAAAAACCAAAGCAAAAAAAAAAAAAAACATGAATCCAAAAGAAGGAGAGAGTTAGTGAAACAGACCTGGATTTCTAATATACATAAGTCATGGTTTCAGAAGTGCTGTGTCGGAGTAACTCTTTTTCCCTGCATCTTTTGACAAATCACTTGGGTTTGAATGAGGCAGTAAGTTCACTCCTTGCAGTTTGTCCCACTGCTCTGAAAGGTCCGCCACTCGAAATTAAATTTTCCACTTCACTACCTTTTCTTCCAAATGCATTTTCTCCAACATTAACCAAATAAAATGACACAATGAAATGCATCTCGAGACAGAGGTAAATGACTGCCCCCCTCTAAAAGTGCACGAGGTGTCACTGCCAGCCCAGACGATTTCTCTTACACAGAAACAGTTTTAACATGACTGCTCTAATACTGTATGCAGCACTAAACAGCACAAGTCCACATCATCCACATCAGAGTCAGAGGTTTAATCAGATTATTAAAACAAGAAAATGAGCCAAAGAGAAATCATTGAACAGTAGCCTTGTGGATTTTACACCGGTAATGGACTTATAAGATTTTGCCTACAAGGTCCTCTTTTTTCAAACAACTAATTTTCCCATCTACTGCCCTGGCCCATAAACTAATGCTTTCCAGGTGTGATTGTGTTGGCAGTGTGTTTGGCTTAAAAAATTGAGTTATCTGTGTCTGTCACACCGAGGGAGAAAATGAAATGCTGCTTCAGCACAGGGGCCAGTCTGGCGTGGAGAGACAGAGAGAGAGAGAAAAGAGAGAGAGTGGAAGGTGGGGGTGGTAGTGGTGGTGGGGGGCGAGTCATTGTCATTCCGCTAGCTTAGCCGCCACGCTCGCCCGGCTCAGCTGTCCGCAGCCACTGTCAAAGCTCCCTCCAGCCCCTCTAAAAGCCTCTAAACCTGACTGGCACCCACAGAATTGCTTTATGCACACAACACGTCAGGTTAGCCTCCACGTTGCCACCAGGAGTGCCGGTCTAAACGGGCCCCTCTCACTCTGCCAAATGGGAGGCCAACGTCTAAGGCAACCCTCCTGGGTGCACTGTACCGTTGCAGATATATACATAAAACCTACAAAGACACATTTCAGTGTGCTCTCAGGTAGAAATACACAAAGAAAAAAACTATAGTTTTACATAGTAAGGTGCTGGCTGGATGACAGAGAGACAATTATGTCTGACAACAACATCAAAAAAATTACCATCAACCTTGAGAGTAAAGCTATGAAATGTAAGAAGCAGGCCAGAAATTCAAACAATTTCCAGTACTTTCAAATAGCCATCATCTTTCAGGTGAAATCAATAAGGGAATAACACTTCTGCCATCTTGAAAAAAGAACAAGAACAAAAGGATTCCAGGCCCAGCCAAGTCTTTGTTAGAAAATAATTCATGCCTTTATCACCTGGACCCCAGCAAATAGCTCTTCCCAAAGAGGCCATTATAGATATACAGCACATTCACAATCATACAGCAACAGCATTAACTAATCCCAGCTGAGCACATTGCATTCATCCTGCATGATGGCTTCAGGCCAGGCGAAGAACTGATTTCAACTCATTCCTATATTTCTCAGCTGGGCAAATTAGATTTCCAGCATGCTTAAGGAATACTAAACTAGTAGATTACTTAAGTCCTCAGGCACCACTCGGGTAGTAGTGTCTCTTAATAAAATCAATACAATGCATAGCAGAAATGGAAAGGAAATCAGAGAACACCCTCCCCCCAAAACTGGTTGTCATTTACTGCCAGGAGATCTTAGATCTAATGCAACTCTGACTAATTTCAAACCTACACTTTTTTTTTTTCACTATCAGTTTTGGATGAACAGCTGGGTGTACTTTTGTGAAGTTTTCTTCTGTCAAATACATGATGCCAATAAAATGTACTTTTTATGACGCCTGCACAAAGCACCATGACTTACCTCAGTCAATAAAATGAAGTCCCGTTGTCATTGACTTATCTACTGTAAACTCTATATCTTATCTTTTGGCTTTTGTGTAGCTCTTAAAATGACTTATAGCTTAACAAATGTTAGTGCAAAACATTTCTCTTGTAAACTGTACTACAGCAATGAACTCCCCTTACCTGAAGAGAAAATATAATGCAATGTGATGACCTTTCAAACTCATTCAGTTTGTGTCTGAACTGAAGCCTATTGGTGATAGTGCTCAGAGCTCCTGGACATCGGTGGCGCCTTGGAGTTGAGACCTGGTGCCAATTTGTCATGTTCTCTAATCACGTAAAGTAGCAAATATGCCACTTCCGCCACTAATCTCTCAACAAGTATGTCGGGCAGCCGCACCGACACCTAAAGCCGAAGTGCAGGGAGAAAAGGGTAAAGGCATTGGGAGCTCTCACATTCGCAGAAATCCCAGCAACATCTGTCAGCATCTCCGAGCCAGATGCCGCGGAGAGCACTCAAGCAACAAACCATCAGCATGAGTTAGCCTGCAACATGTCTCTGCACCAACGGCCGGGGCTCAAACGCCATCCGCCACGGTAAGTGCAATGAAGTCAGATGCCATTAGAGATGCACACACATCAGGCTGGCTCATTAGGACACTCTTGAAGGTCAGAAGGTTGCTTCTGATAAGGACCCACTGTAATGTCATTTGTGTCATACAACATATACAGAAAGAAAGAGAGAGATTGTGAGAGAGAAAGAGAGAGAGAGATAGAGAGAAAGAGACAGAAGAGATGGGAGCG
Source organism: Nematalosa erebi (assembly GCA_036025975.1). NCBI lineage: Eukaryota > Metazoa > Chordata > Actinopteri > Clupeiformes > Clupeidae > Nematalosa > Nematalosa erebi. The sequence goes on from JAVQKI010150873.1 coordinate 7,547, forward strand.
CGCACACACACACACACACACACACACACACAGATATCCTTACATTTCAGCTGCATTACACTTCAGCGCTGTTTGTGAGCACCATAGGGGTCCTCCTTTCGAGCGCTACCCCCAGTGGTCTACTATGGAACTGCAAGCTTGATTTTCATGTCCCATTCACTGTGACCATACGTGAGATTCCTGACCACAGCAGCACTTACGAGGGCTGCGCAGTCCTGACACCATTAGTGGGCAGCCCTGTCCAACCAAGGGGTTCACTGTAGGAGAATGAGATCTACGTCACAAGCTGTCCTAGATAGGTCTGTTGAGTGGAGCAAATTATGTAATGCATCGTAACATTACGCTGTTGCTGTCTTATTTTTCTGTCTGTGGGAGGATTTTATTTCAGCGTTGCTTTTTTCCCTCTCTCTGGAAACACAGAAGAGAAGGTTGAATGAGGGGGAGAGAGAGAGAGAGAGAGAGAGAGAGAGACAGATAGAGAGAGAGAGAGGCAGAGAAAGAGAGAGAGAAAGAGACAGAGAGAGAACACTCCTTTGGAACATTCCTAAGACTAGGCCACAGCTATCATCAGCTCTCATTCCAGCAAGAACACAGAGGTTTCATTATAAAGAAAAGACAGGACTAAATGCTAGCTGACCTGTTTCAAACACACGCGTCTCCTCAGGGTGTGTGTGTGCGTGTGTGCGTGTGTGTGTGTGTGTAAGTGCTTGTGTGCTCACACTTACAAAGACTCAGACATAAACAGGCATGCAGGCGCACGCATGCACACACACACACACACACACACACACACACAATTCTTCCTGTGTGCTGACTGGAAAGAAACACGCAAACATTTCTAAATACGGCTTGAGGACAGAGAGCAGCCTTTCAACAAAAGCAAACGCAAAGCACCGTTGTTCACCCGGCACCTCTGATATGCAGCCATCCCGAGCGCTCCCTAAAGCTAGCGGACCCTACAGCTAGTCCACTCAGTATCATTTCAAAACTACTGAGGAGACGATTGTTTGACTCCCCCACAGAAAGATTTTATACTTTTTGTCTGTGTAAGAATGAGTTTGTCATTCAAACACCCTCTCTTGTCTTTTTTTTTTTTTTTTTTTAAAGCCCCTATCCCGGATAATATCATTCACTCTACGGGCAGTGTGTAAAATAACTCTGACAAAAGCTGCTGCAAGGTTTCTATTAAACTTTAGGACATAAAATATCAACCCAATAAATGTGTACCCTTACAAGGGGTGGGATATCATTTAAGCACCTGTTATTTCTCAACTGCGGCTCATTCTGTTTCCCGCTGGCGCAGAGTGCGCCTAGGAAATATACAGCAGAGGGTGACAGGAGATCTACAGCCCTTTGCTTGCTCCAGAGACTCTTTTGGTGAGGATGAAAATGGCCCTGTTGATAAAACCCCACATGAGGGTTTCATTGCCACGGAGCACAAGGAAGCCAAGTAAACTAAACTAGACAACTGAAGTTTTTTTCTTTCATTCTTAATTATTTTTTATTTTTAATGTTTTTCAACAATTTAGATCCATGTAGATGCACTTCAGTTTTACTGTAATGCACAGGAGCATTTGGTGCCCCAACCCCCAATTACTGTAGCTATTTATAGGCTTTTACCAGCGCACTCTGGTAACGATTATAACACACCCAACCACACTATTACATGCCCTGACAGTAAAGTACTTGTGCGAATATACCACAGACCCACAAGTAAAAAAAACGAACAAAAAAACCCTCCAATTTGTGACCTCTACCACGCACACCACAAAACCACACCTGATGGTAACAAACTCCTGTTATGTTATTAAAAAACAGCATGTGACATGTCACATATCACACAACCTCACATGACTAAAAGTGTCCAAGTAACAAGAAATATCCAACATGTGGCATGTGCCACACAGTGACACCTGACTGTAACACAGTGCAATGTTGTGACATTACTGTAAACATGTCTCAAACAGCTTTCTCGGCGGTAATGGAAAATTCCAAAAGGCTTACATAAATGCCTGTGTCCTTGTCCACAGCATTAAACTCTAGTTCTTCCAACCATTAGTAGTCATTTTACTTCTGTTCTCAACTAGGAAAACCCGCTCTGGGTTCACCTTGGCCCTCTACTCTCCCTTGTCCTGTGTTCTAGCTACAGTACAGTCACAGCTAGCCACAGCAGTACTGTTACTAGGATGCAGAGAGCCATTTGTGGACCACCCACGGAGGTATTATCAATACCACAACATGACATGTGGACACCACCTCCAGCATGCTAAGCCCACTGGACAGGTACATGGTGGGGGGTTGTGTGTGTGTGTGTGTGTGTGTGTGTGGCTGTGAATGTGTGCGTGTCCGTAGACAAGTGTGTATACCTTTGTGCATGAGTAAATGAGTGTGTGTGTTTGTGGGTGACTGGCTAGAAAAATGTGTGTGTGTGTGTGTGTGTGTGTATGTGTGTGTGGAGGTGACAACCTCCAGAGCCCAGCTCAGTTCAACTATATCCTGCTGATTCTCTCTCAAAGTCACCTGCCAACAGAACATGCAGGGAGGGGATGGTGGTGATGGGGTGAGAATAGGGTGTGGGGAGCAGGGAGGGGATTGTGGTGATGGGGAGAGATTAGGGTGTGGGGAGCAGGCGGGCAGGCAGGCAGGCGAAAGGGTGGAGGATACGCTGGCACTTCTGACATGTCCCCTATCTCACAGGGGGCCCCTCACCGAGACAAACTAAAAGCTGTGTGTGTCTGTGACCTGAGGCAGGCTGGCTGGGTGACAGTACAAACACTGAGCAAGTCATTTAGGGAGCCGTAATGGCTTTAACCTTGGTGTAATGCGTAAGGTCACAGAAGGAGCTTCTCGGTGAAAACTGTCAACAGCAAACTCCACAATGACTCTCCAGAGCAGACAGAGTTTTTGGGATGTGCTGTCAGTGCTCAACACAAAATGCCCAAGTTTTTAATGTGCTGGTGAAACTGTAGTCAGCAGTTTTAACCAATTCAGAGTTTTCCTTTTTTATTTACCCCAGATAACAATAGCTTGCTACAAACCCACATGCAGTCAAATTGGCAGGTCTATATGATTTTGTAAGAAGCGTTTGGGTTGAGGAGTTTGAAACAAAGTAGTTTTGCGTTCATTTCAAATATGATGGTCATGCTCTCGTGCAGCTAAAAATAAATAAATAAGAAAATAAAAAATAGAATGAGAAAAATGTTTTGTACTCACTGAGTTTGACTCATGTTGGTGTCTTGAGACAGCAAATGGATTTCCTCAGAAATTTCACCCCCGACTCAAGCTCCTGATTCTCAATACAGGAGAAGCGTCACTTATACCAAACCTTTCAAAAAGAAAGAGCACCACATGTCAGCGACAAGCTGGATTTGGGTAAAGCTTGATATTTTCGAATTAGACAATTCATATAATAGATTTTTAATCATTACAGCATTTACAAAAGATGCATCATTACATTAAACAATCAAATATAGACTTCAGATCACCTTAATACAACAGATGGCACTGCATTCAATAAGAGTGGACCTCACCCTTAGCGTAGGGCTTTTCCAGTGTTATGGATGCGATGAAACATGAGCAAGCATAGTATAATTCAAATATTTTGTACAACTTCTCATGTTACCTCTATGGTTGACTATAGCATATCCTCGAATTTCATGTAATCATTTACATCATAAAACTGTGTGACATTCCATTAACCTAATGGATGTGACAAAAAGTCTACTTTCCATGAAACTGCCCTGTATCTCTTTCTCAGCTTCAAGATAAGGTAAGTATAGCTAAAACAGTACAGGTAAGTAGCACCAATGCGTCCACAGCACTAAATGCACACTGCATTAGACCTATGGGAAAAGGAGGGAGGGTGGGGGGTTCTTAACGCTCGAGCCATTACCATTTCACTTACAAACCCATTTCTGCCTCTGGGAATCTAACATGCCTGTGTGAACACCTACAATATTACATAGGACCTCATTCACTTTTAATAACATAACAAGATTTTGGGGAAGAGATATTATAGTTCAAATAGCTCAGTATTTTTTTTCACACATAGCCCTACATTTTATATATATATATATATATGTGTGTGTGTGTGTGTGTGTGTGTGTGTGTGTGTGTCTTGCGAAATGAAAAACACAACCTACTAGCAGTGCATTTTTTTCCTTTTTCCTGTCAAAGCTGTGATGAAGTTGTCAGGCTTGCTCTGATGGCACATCTATAAGCTGAATGAGCTGTAGTGGCTGTTTAGCCATCGCTTCCATCACAGAAACATTCTCATTTGTGGAGGTATTGGCGTGGCGGGGGTGGGGGGCATACTGAAGTTGGGGCAGCACTTGACAAATGAGCCAAGCACGGGACAGGTCTCTCAGACCTGTACAAGACGTTTGAGAGAGTGGGCTACCTGAAGCACTATGGAATGGAGGAATGATGGAGGACAAATCAAATCAGGTCAAAAAGGGGCCGGAATCTGATCTTGCACCACCATTACAAGTTAGACAGAGGAGGAGGGGAAAAGTAACTAACAATCAGATACTATTATGAGTAGATTTACCTGAACTTTGGTGAGATTCGTCTTTTCTATTAAGGACTTTGGGTATTTGGTACAAAGCAACTTACTGTACATTAAGACACCAAAGGACATTA
>JAVQKI010151214.1:0-10793 GCA_036025975.1 Nematalosa erebi
CCCCCCCCCACACACACACACACACACACACACACACACAAACAGACATAAACACACACTCATTTTTCTCTTCACTCATTGCCAGTTTACAGTAAGGTGGTCCTGCAAACCGAATTGAAGAGCGTCACGCAATCCTCCGTCACAACAGGCTAACCTGACGAAGCCTTAACAAAAGACTCTTTCACACACTTACACGCCCAGCTTTAGGGCCTCTTCTGCCCATGCGTCCAATCACAGATGCCCACTGAGTGGACTCCCTGTTGTTACTCGTGATGTCACCTCAGACGCCACCTAGCCCTGTTCTCCTGTGTTACAAAAGAGAAGCCGTGAATGGACCTCCACCACCTTTTGCTTGACAACTGGAAACATGTCATGTTTATCCACGTGGACAAGAGGGTGGACAGACATTGGGAGAGGACTTTGGGGATCTCTTTGCTGTTGTGTGGTTTTTGAACGGTGCTGTATCAGTCATGCCCCACCCCCCCACCCCAGAGGAGTGTTTACAGTCTTTGTGAGTCCTCATTGTTCTCCAGCCTAGAGTGTTCTTGTTTTCTTTTTTGACCTCGTCGCGATCGGATGAGACCAGTGCTGAAGGAATGCTATTTGAACCATTCACATCCTCTTTCTATTGCACTGTGTTGTACAAAAGAAGATGCTGTATGTTTTAGTTTTAGACGCTTTTTTGTATGGTATTTATGGTTTTACAGCACTTTTCCTTGTCCACACCCATCACTTTGGAGGACACTGATTGATGAATCAACAAAATTTTAAACACAAACTAACGTTCATTGAAATATTTTGTGAATAATAACATTGATGACACAACAAAATTATGAATGTCAGAGCTTGTTTTCTTTATTTTTATTTTTTAAATCTTAAAGTCAAAAAAAGGCTCCACTACACACCTGTCCAAACTATGCATGGGAAATAAAGGGTCCCCTGGGACATTTTAAAGGGCTGCATGTCTCCTTGTCCATGCCGATGAACCTCTGGCTGTTGATCTGTTCTCAGTTCTGAGATTAAGTCTGTCTTCCTCTCTCCCTCTCTATCCCTTTCTCCCTCACATGCTTCCTCTCACATTCATGACCGGAGTCATGGTGTCTGTCTTTCTTTCACCCCTCTCACTCTGTCTCTCTCTCTCTGTCTGTCTGTCCGTCCCTGAGAGTCAAGGTAGGCATCATACGTAGTTTTAGTGGTTAGATCATGCACTGTGGTAAGATTCCTACGCTGCATGTTGCAGTGCTCTTAACATTCCTATCATACTTTAAATTATGTTGAGCTCAATTTGGTCTTACGTAGACCCTAACCATTGCTGGTGAAACAGATTTACATTGATCTATCTGAATCCAGGAAAAAATGCGTTGTATTAAAGGAGAAATCTGGTGTGAATTAAAAATGTGAACTGATTGCTGGTTGGCAAGAAAAAGAATGGGGAAATGTTTTTACAACATAGACCAAATTGTCAACCAGCAGCTAATACCAACACAAATGCACTGCACTGCATAATGGGGGATTAGTGGCTCCCCCTTGTGCGATCGTGGTTCCAGTAAGACGCTCATTATGACACATCTTGCTCTGCCTATCTACCCTCTTTGCTGCAGCACCCTCAGAACCCCTACTGTACTTCCACCATCCCTGGGACACGGTCATGTAAAGGTCACTTTAGTATAAAGTGTGAACTGTAGTTTTCCTGATAAGGTGTCTAGCTTAGTATGTTAGAAATGAGACAGTCATAACACGGCCATGTTCAAGGTTACTGGTTAGTGTACTTTATTGTCTTGGCAGGAAGTTTTGGTGTTCCCACAGCCTTGTGCTTTTTCTTATGGGAATTAGTGAAATGCTTAAAAATACCCTGTCCATCCAAAAATATCTATTCAGTATTCTCCAAACTAGCCTATATAGAATAACTTTCTATATATGAATTACAATAGAACTCCCACTGAAGACTATAAGTCATTACATAACCAGACAGGGATTACCTGTACTGTAACTGCTCACAACTTTATAATGCAGAAATACTTTTTGGGATGTGCATAATTTTGACCTTCCTTCATAAATCTCCAGCGGTGTCATTTTACGAGATCATCTAAACTAGTCAACTCAACTGCTGGCCTCAGAACTAAAGCTATAAGTTTGGATGATAAAGTGTGACCAGTTCTTTTTCTCTGGCAAGTTATTCAAACATCAAATCCTGCATTCAAACAAAAGGCTTTTGATAAAGTATCTAAGGCATGAGGTGAAATTCATCCATAATGATCTACAGTCAATATGGCCATACTGTGCACCTGATTATCTGAGGTGGGATTTATTAAGTATTAGCCCAAATCTAGTTGGTAGAATGCAACACATGAACATAAGATAAGTTTTCAATTTTTTGTACCTCAAGATAATGCTGAGTGTGTGAAAGAAGATTACTGTCTGCTGAAGCTCAGAACATGGCCACTGAGTGGTTATGATTGTCCTGCTGCAATCCCACATTCATCCTCACAAACACACACTTTGAAGTGACTCAACAAACCATCAATTGTTGACAAAGGCATGAATCCTCTATCATCTCGGCTGAATGCAGTAGTGGTGAGAATGTAATGTTATGGCTTGTATTTGCAAGTGTCTTTGTAGTGTTATCAGAAGAGAGATCCTTGTTGCTTCTCCTGTCCCTCTCTTTCTTTTTGTCTCTGAATCAGAAAGGCAATCCAGGAAAACTGGCGGCCTTCAACTGTACAGAGTTGCGATGAGGAGCTATACACAGTCCTGGTATGTTTGATTGTTAAGTGTGGGAGCACTTCACCCTAAGAAGTGAGATTGTAGTCATCATTTTGTTGTCTCTTAACCACTCGTACCCGCCGCGCTGAACTGTTACTAAGGTAACAGCTCAATCAACCCCAGGCCACCAATCACGGCCAATCAGCAATAAGGATGGATCATCATGGGGGATCGCCAAGTAGCACATGTCGTCTGTCATCCACCATGTCATCAAATTCACGAAACACTTCAACGACAGTCTCTTGTCACTGCACACTTCAACTTTGAACAGGACTACTCTATACAGCACACAACATACGGTATAAAAATAACTGTTGGTTTGGCTCAGTCATATAAGTTGAACATACTGTAGTAAGTATACATTTTATCACAAGGTGGGAAAGGCCAACAACCCCAAAACTATCTGTTTGGAATGCAGTTCTGTTTACCAGAAAGGAGGACAAAATCATGAAGAAAAATTAACCTCAATCCCTGTTAACCCCAAAACAGGAGGAAACTGTTTAAGAGGTACAAAATGACTCCAGACCAGAAGACCTTTAAAGTATGTCTGACACAACGTTCAAAGAACACAGGGTGCAGTCTGACATAACAACCACTGTTAGGACACACAAAGTAAGAAACAGCAGGTTATTAAAGCAATCAACTGTTAACAGAAAAGAGAAAGGAGCTTCGAGAAATCGAGAGAGAGTACAGTTATTGTAAGACTGTGGACTACATATGAATTGCCCATGCCCAAATGTAAGTATGTGGCATTTGATATCAATGATCAGTCAACACAATTACGAATGTTAAAAAAAATATAACAATAGCAAGTTTGTTCTGCCAAACCCAAACTCACTCCATTGTTTGTGGTCTGGAACTATTCCACTCAAAGTCAAAGTGGATAATGAGCATCACAGAGCACTGACCCAGATTAAAAGTCATTGGATCTGATCCGAGAGCATGTGCTGTGATCATGGCCAAAATAGTATTCCTCACAGAGGAAGACTCGACACACATTAGGCTACATAATCTAAGGGATTCTGAGGCATAAGGGTCTAGACAGTGGCTGTTGTATAACTTAAAGCAAAACATAGTACACATGTTGTTTTGTACATCCACTGACTTTTGTTAAGTAATGTATGTGTCATCATAGCATACCCAAACACTCATGCACACTCTGGATTCTCACACTCACACAAAAACACGCACATACTCACAAACTCCAAAAATACCCCACCTCATTACCAAACTCAGTGTCTTTATTTTGATCAGCATCATGGATGCTTACACAATACACAACATAACGAATGCATACACACACACACACACACACACACACACATACGCATGCGCTTGCACAGACACACGCACACACTCCTGTTTGTACTGAGGGCCTTCAGCTGGTATGTCTGACCTCCACTGAACTTGTAGATGTGGAATCTGTGGTCCACCAGGTGAAAAACTCATGCCTTTGAAGCCCCTTGGCAGAACTAATGAACTCAAATCATTCCGCTAAGGTTGATGGAGAGCAGACAAATAATAAGAGGCATTTAGTGTGCCTGACCTGCCGCTAAGGATTATGGGTATACAGGACAGGGGGAGAAGGGTGTCAGGAGGAGGTATGTTCTAATGGCTGCTTTTTTTGGCTTTGAGAATGAGATGTGTGGGTGTGTGTGTGTGTGTCTCTGTGTGTGTCTTGGTGAGCTGTCTGAAACCATAACACATTACATGTCTGTCTAAAAATGTTACTTTTAATGATGCCTCATGGAACAGAATTCAACCACTCGGCCAGACTCACTGATTTGTTCATAGAAAGCAGACAAGAAGAGTTTTACACTCTGTATCTCTATTCTAAAAACACACACATACAGGACAGACACACACACACACACACAAGCCCACACACATGCACACACACACAAATACTCTTACGCACTTACAAGCACACATCCGCTGACAGACACACACACACACACACACACACACACACACACACACTCATACTCACTGAACTTCCGAGGCATTCACTGTGTGCATCCTTGATCCCTCAAAGCTGCCATCCGGTTTATAGCAACCCTTGTCTGACGCAAACCGTTGGAGGTCGTCTGCATCTTTTCTTCATTTATCGATGACGGCAAGTGTCAGACACACCTCAGGCTCTTCCTCTCTTCAAGGTGGTGTGATGAGTCATCCTACGTTTGACCAATGAAGAGAGCCAAGGCTGAAATTTATGTTCAGGCATGTTTGATGTGATGGCCATCACACATTCAGGCAAGAGAGTGAAAGAAAAGACAGCAAGAGAGAGACAGAGAGAGAGAGAGAGAGAGAGAGAGAGAAAGAGAGAATAATTGGAGGACCACAGGAAATGAGAAACTGTCAAGATAAGATTAGTTTAGCAGACATGAGGAAATTCTTTACAAATACCACAATTTGAAAAGAGAAGCAAGGAGAGCAAGAAGAGAGAGAGAGAGAGAGAGAGAGAGAGAGAGAGGTTGTATGAAAAATACATTCATTACTGTTTTGATTGAAAACCTCCTCTGTCCCTTAACACATTTGGGCCTACCCATCAATCATGGGTGTGTAGTCCCTACATGTTTGTGCCACAGACAGATGAGACAGAGAGAATGAACACGTTACTGAAACAGATCCTCTGTCTGTCCAACATCAAATCAGGTGTAGCAGTTTGCCACCTGCGTGTAGTGATCTTTGACCCTGGCTGGCCGAGACAGACTTGCTGGAGTGGATGCACATTGCGTGTCTGTGTGTGCACCTTCGGCCCCTCTCACCAACTCAATCAGAGGTCATTCACAGAGCTAATGAGAAGTGGAGTAGGATTTCAAGCCACAGAAAGGGCTCACTAAACGTGAGATGGAGCCTGAAGGACACAATGCAGAGGTTAAGATGTCACAAGTGTGCTTGTGTGTGTTTGTGTATGTTGGCTGGATGAGTTTTAATTTTTATATTATAAAAGATGAGTTCGGTTTTTTTGTATATTAAATGAATACAATATTTTTGCTCAAAAATGTTCGTAATGAACCTTTGACCAGAGAGCATCTGCAGTATGTAACAATGAACCTATCTGACAGTGTGCATCTAACAAAGATTAATTACTGTAACATTAATTAAGTTTGCTCATTAATAGTCGAAAGGATGTTAGGAGATTAGGATGATTCTAAGGGCCTGGCACTCACATGTGGCCCCAGATAATTAATGTTTGGGGGGCCCGAAATATATATTTTTTCTTTCATAGGGCCCATAATTTCTACTGACTCCATAGCAGAGATGTACAACTTGGAAATAATGTCTCAAAACAGATGGGCAACCTCCTTCAGGGAATTAACCACCCTGGATTATCTAGTCAAATGTCATGAGTATGATTAAAGTGATGATTTATTGTGAGGTCACTTTGTCACATTCACAGGACACAAGTGTCATGAGGCCATGATTCACTTATTATTTTACATCACATCTTTAATAGCTTTCTGGTTTGAGCTTCTGGATGGCTATAACTGAAAAGGTCTGAATACAAAGAAAAAAAAAAACAAAAGCTATCAAAAATAGGAACCATCGAACAAATAAATAAATAAATAATGTAAATAGTTGCCATGACCTTGAGTTCATTCAATACATTCTTTTGCATTTCTTCTTCTACTGAGATGCTCAATGGGAGAATTATCCCTAAAACAAAATGTTAAGTGATGTGAGAATTTCTTGCTGTTGTCTGCCAGACCAGTATCCACTGTGATCCCATCAATAAGCGTGGGACATGCACCGCTATAATCCGATTATCAGCAACATTGGATTCGAAATATATCATGTACAGTATCCACGGCATCTGATTGGATTCAGCTCGATCGGATTGAAATTTGAATCAGATTGAGAGAGGTGATGTACACCTTTTGATACACCAATGCAATTGGATTCATGGACAAGATTTGCCTGTTTCCCCATGCGCAGGGATAAATGCTTGGTGGATGCCTGTCATTCTCTATAGCTGTGCTCACAAGAAACAGAAGAATTTGTGTATATCTAGCCAATGGAGTAAACCAATCTAAACTTCTGCCTGTTCCTAAACAATCTCAGTGCTCCAGAGGATAAAACCCTCACACATACAGTAAAACTAGCTCTTCTTAATATTAGATCACTTTCAAACAAGTCATTTTTAATCTGTGTTCTTATCTGCACATACAGACTTGACTTCTTGCTTCTCACTGAAACCTAGCTAGAACAAGCAAACAGTTGTACTACCCCTATCAAAATAGCTCCCCCAAGCTTCAATTACATGAGTGTGACTAGAACAACTACTGTAGAGGAGGAGGGGTCGCAAAAATATTGAAAGCATCTTTTCAGCGCAAACAGTCATCATTTGGTGGCTTTGTATCGTTTGAGTACATTACTTATGTGCACTCCTTAAGGGTACTTCCAGTATTTTATTATTGTTTACAGACCTCCAAGACATTCAGCTAAAGTTTTTGTTTAGTGAACTGTTAACAACTATTTGTTTGGAGTTTGACTGTCTTATTATATCTGATGTGGAAAAAACTGTGCATGTAAACACGCTCATTTTGATGTGGCTACCCAAAATAATTGACTGGCAAGTATGCACATGGCAAGAGATGCAAGAGGAATAGCACACACACTCACAGATACACTAACGGACACTTAACGCTGCTCACTATGTCTGTATTGGCAGTCATCAATGATATGGCTGTATAAACTAGCATTTCAGCCTCATCATTCCCTGGGCTTGAGGTAAGATTGAATTTCAAGATCAGAGGTTAAAGGCAGCAGCAGGATAATGTGTGGGTGACTAAATATGTGCACGTGCATCTAACAATGCATACAACACCTCTGGCACGTGTATTTTTGGACTCTGAGCTTTACATTTCTGTGCTAAATTGGCATTGGTGAGACAATGAGGGCAACAGAGATCAGTCACAGTCTGACCCAGACCGATGAGAGGAGAAAGCGGGGCCTCAGTGAGCGAGACCTTGTTAAGCTTACCAGGGAGCGCCTCTCAGCTCTCAGATGATAGGGCAATTAGTCATACGTTTGCCTGAACACCAGCTGAGTCACCGAGCCGGTGTGGAACCAAAGGATGTTAATCGCGTGTTTGGGGAGGGACCGGCACATGTCGCCACGGTCCTCACCCCTCTCAAAGAAGTGCTCACTAATGAGAGGCTGGCATGATATTAAATTTAATTCAGTTGGTCATTTGGGAGAAATGGCCCTCTTGGCATTCTGGTTGAAGAAGGAGAGTACCTGCAATGATGTCTTGTTGACGAATGGAGCGTATACTGTCTGTTGATTCCTTTGTGTGGTTCAGAGAAAATTGCCGTCTTGATTGATGTTGAAAACACTCCCGACACAGACCTTGAGAATTACACTGAGGTCATTTTTGCCTTCGCTGTACTTCCTTCCAAACAACTGAAAACAGCTTTCATACTGGATATCTGTCATACACCCATTCAAAGTCTGGTTATTATTAACAAAAGGGGACCAGAGGAGTAAAGAAGCCTTGATCTAAAGCTGACTTCCTGAGTGGGTGAAACATGTCACTGTTTAATTAGATGGGAATAAGCAAAAGCGTCAGCGCCAGACTGAATAGTCGCGCTGCCCCCAGCTAGAACGATTTCAATGACCAATACAGATGACTAATGAATGATGAATTCTATGAGTGTTAATGGACTCAGTGTGGCGGCCTAAGCCGCACAACACAGCTAACAACACTCATGGCTTCTTCCACCATATCTCCATCTAACTCTTCTGAGCACATCTCAGGAGAGCTCTATCATATTTTGTGTCTTTTTTAGTCTTTTTGTTTTTTTTCTTTACAGTGGATTAAGTTAATTGTCTCCATGGTAACAGAAAAGTGGGGGAATGAGAGAGAGAGAGAGTTTGTGAGAGAGGGACGAAGATTGGTGGGGTGTCTTACAGACTGAAGGTGAAGGACTTGCAGAAAAGCATACTATTTTTAAAAGCCCTTGCCGAATGGGGTTGGGAGCTGCGGCTGATGGCTTACTTTGAACTGCTTGATTGGAAAATTATCGGCCCACAACGCTGCCCATGGAGACTTCTCTAAGCCTGAGAAGGCATGGAGGTCCTTACAGCCCAGCTGGCCAATACAGTTATGGTGTATGTGTGTGTGTGTGTGTGTGTGTGTGTGTGTGTGTGTGTGTGTGTGTGTCTGTGAGAAAAATGAAGTTTGTCCTTTTTTCTATCCCTCTCTTGCTCTGTCTTCCTCCCTGAGTTTGTCTGTGCAAATACAGTATGTCACTCCCTACATGTTTGTGTCTATGCATGATTTGAGTGTGTCTGTGTGTGTGTGTGTGTGTGTGTGTGTGTGTGTGTGTGTGTGTGTGTGTGTGCTTGCAAAAACTGACATTAATTTGTTCTGATTAGCCCACCTCTCTGTCTCTTTTTCTCACATGGGGATAAATTGATTTTAAAATTATTATTTTTGTGCATGTCAGGCCACCTGCAGGGGTGATTTCCAGAGAAACTCTGGAAATCTCTTATCTGCAGTGTGTCTGTAACTCTGGCTACAAGAGCACCCACACACATGATCTGAAAAAACACTGTACTTAACTGTACTAAACACAGTTATAAATGGAACATTTCTCTCAAGTACAGTTTGCAAATTTGTTAAACTTCATTTCAGAAGCACTTTGCTTAGATAAAGGCTTTATTATTTCTTAGATATGCCTTAAAAGTCAAAATGAAAGACCTCCTTAAAGGAACAGTCAAATGTTAATAAACTCAAATCCCTGTTGCTCAAGCTTGCCCAGTGCTGCCTGTAGGAAGAGGAGTGAGAAAATGTACAACTGTACAACATAGACTGAATTTGTGAACCAGCGGCTAACACTAGCTGAATGGGCACATGAAAATGAAACTGAAACTCAGTTTCCTTGCCCTCAGTAGTTAGCATCAACTGTCGTTTTGCTATTTGGTCATCGCTGTACCAAATGTTCTTGTTTCTCTTCCTACCGGCAGCACTCTGTGAGCTTGAGCAACAGGGATATGGGTTGATTCACAATGGACTTTTGCTTGAAAATGTGCAGTTTTATCACAGAACACACATCAGAAGGTTGAAACAGCATGCAATTATTGTGGTGACTGGTTCTGATGTGCATCTTCTGATTCAGTTTGGACAAATCAGTGATGTAGCCTGGAGTCATCAAGTGTTTTGGGTCTTTTAACAGCCACCATCACCCAGGTGACCTTTCTGTGGATGACTTGGCTTGTGTTCAAGTTATTATTCACGGATTGCCCTGCTTGATCCACAGCCATCTGGATGCCTTCTGTGCTGCATCTGTTATGTTCTTGAGGGCTATCAGATTTTGCAGTCTTCCAATACCCAGGTGCTTCAGTGCCCAGTAGAGAGACTGGCCTGCAATGACTCTACACTCGACTTCAATGGGCGCACGTCAGAATTTTCATCCCAAAATGCTTAGGCATTGGCTTACCAGCTCCTCACACTTTTCCCTTTTTCATCTCCTAATGCTTTCTCCATATGGTCATCCTAAGGGGTCTGTCAACTCTAGCAGGACTACTTGTTCCATTGTTTCTGACACCAGGACCATGCCTGGCCTGATTGTGGTCACTGCAGTGGTGTCTAGGAACTTGAGCTGCCTTGCAAAGTCGATTATCAGCTGTCAATCCAGTGCTTTTGCCTGGAGTACTCCCACTGAACTCGGGCACTGCTGTGCTTCTCCTCAGGCTTGATGAAGGCAATGAACCGTCTTGTTGGATATTGGTGCCTGCTGTGAGCTGTCCCTGCTGGAATGTTCCTCAGGGCTTGTACATTGAACTAAATGTATTGTAAACATGAAATGCTAACTAAATACAGATTTTTACCAAATTTGCAAAAAGAAATGAGCAGAATTCTGTGTGCAGAGAAGAATTGTTTACATGTTAATTTCGAGAGAAATGGCAGCAGGAATGAACATTGTTTATAGCACAATCATCATACCAAAAACGGAGCAGCAGAGCTTCAAATTAGTTTACATTTCTATGAAAGTTTATTTTTATGTGAATCTCACAATGAC
>JAVQKI010151234.1:0-10359 GCA_036025975.1 Nematalosa erebi
AGTCTCTCAGAGCCAGGGGGGCTGTAAATGTGTGTGTGTGTGTGTGTGTGTGTGTGTGTGTGTGTGTGTGTGTGTGTGTGTGTCTACGGGTGGGGGGCGGGCAAAGGAAGACACAGGGGGCAAAAGGAACAAGAACCAACAGTCATTCGGTCTCCTGTCTCATCTCCACTCCCACCCCATACCCATCACCATAGCTGTCCCCACAGAAACCACCATAGCCACCTCCATTGCCACCCCCATAGCCACCCCCATTGCCACCCCGATAGCCACTCCCATAGCCACTGTCACTGCCATCCTCTCTGCCCATTAGGTGCAAAAAATCCTGGCAGATAATTTGTTTAGTAAATGAAACAGATGTCTTTTTGGATTTTTTGGAGTGTGTTCCCCGGGGGTGGGGACTCTGTGTGTGTGTGTGTGTGTGTGTGTGTGTGTGTGTGTGTGTGTGTGTGTGTGTGTGGTTGTGTGTGTGTGTGTGTGTGTGTGTGCGTGCACATGTGCGTGTGAGAGACAGAGACAATGTGTGGGCAAGTCTGTCTATTTGTGGCATACAATGTATATGTGTGTGTGTAAGAGAAAGCAAGAGAGAGACTGTGTGTGTGTGCATGTCTGTCTATCTGTGTGTATGCAATATGTGTGTGTGTGTGTGTGTGTGTTTTTCATATGCCTGAATAACCATGTCTTATACAGTGTTCATAACATGTGTCAATAAGCCCACGACCACATTTGCCTGTCTCTTACCCAACGTTTTGTTATCGACAGGGGCCCTCATAAATAGACCATCCCTTTTCTTTACCTCCACACCCTTTTTCTTTCAAGACTCTTTTTGTATGTTTATTATCCCTCACTCTTCGGTGGTTATTTTCTTCATTCATATTTATATCTGTTTCTTTTACTGTATCTCTCTCCCCATCCTTTGTTTTTCCACCCTTCCCCGTTTTCTCTCTCTCTCTCTCTCTCTCTCTCTCTCTCTCTCTCTCTCTCTCTCTCTCTATCTGTCTTATTCCCCCCTCTCTTTCTCCCCCTCCTCCTCTGCGGTGCAGGGTCTTTGATCGGTCCATGTCCTTTCCTGCACCTTGTGTGTGGAAGTGCACACCCAAGTTTCAAAGGCCTTTGCTGCCAAACATTCCCTTCCTGGTGCAGGCAAAGAATTGATAATAATATTCGTAGTCCAACTCCCAGTCTGCCTTCTATATCTGTGATCATGTCTATCTTAGAGAGAAATACTCCACCACCATGCATTTTTGCACATCATATGACCAAACACTCACACATACATACACACATATATGCACACACACACACACACAAATACGCACACACATACACACAAACACACACACACACACACAAACACACACACACACACACACACACAAATGTACTGTACAAAAATAAGCATTGCTTTCAATGTAAAAGTGTTAATGAGAACATCCCTACTGACAACAAATAGGCAGCTTAATTACAGTGAAACACTCATTTTTTTTCTTATGTAAAGCCACAGTTGCATTTTATATCTGCAAACACAGGAGCTTGTGGCTCTTGTATACCCATACCCTCGTCTTAGGGAATAATGGGAGCCTGCATCTTGAGAGAGCCACAAAGCGAAGTATGCCACCTCTCCTAATAGTCTCACCAAATGTCGCATAGGATTAGCAAATGGTGCTGAGGCTGGGAGAATATTCACAATACTGTAAGGCGTCTCAGACAGAGAGGAGAAGGGATAGAGAAGGAAACACTGTGTGTGTGAGTGTGTATGTCAGGAGGGGGGTTACCAGAATGAAAAGAATGGACATGGAGTCCTAAAAAAGAGCAGGAAAAGGGAGAGAAGGAGAAGTGACAGCCTTTACATTATGTGTGTGTGTGTGATGTATGGAATCAATAATTGTGTGGTCTGAAACATCCTCCTTGTCTTATTATGCCACGCAAATATCACACGAATGAGAAAATTGTGCCACACAAATATGACATGTATGAGAAAATCGTGGTATTACAGCATCTTAAGGCAATGATACATCCAGAAACTTTTTGGCAACATTATCTGCCAATTATTGCACCAGTTTCTTTCTGATTGGATGATCATGACATTTTCCCCTGCTGATTATTCAAATGCTCTCAGTATCAGTTGGAGATCACTCAAACAAAAATGCTTGGCAACACTGACCACAAATTCGTGTATTAACAGCTTTTGTAATATGCAAATATGGACCTACCAGTATGTATGCGGTCGTACACATCCAACTACATACAAACACACACACACACACACACACACACACACAGAAACTCTGCTACAATACACAAACTGTCAGCACAGCAAAGCAAAGTAACTCAAGTTTATCTTGCAGTGAATAGTTGGCTTTGTATGTTAGGTTATGTGTTACGGTTGTAATATGTTTAAAAGCACTTCAAGCCAAGAAAAATACATGAAAGTATTTGCCTAATCACTTAAGCATTCTGTTTGATAAATGATTTCCCATATGTTAACAAAGCCTTTTCTTAAGGTTTGTTCAGTGTGACTTTTGATGGTCCGTGGGTGTTCCTTGAAGAGCCATCCTCACCTACTGCCTCTCCTCACTGTAGAATGTGTGCAGTAGTAGGGCATGTCTCAGGTATGAAGGCAACAATCCAGCCGAGCAGGTTTTCTCGATTCTCTCATTCCAAAGATAGGTGGGACCTATGGCCTAGCTGTTCAGGTGACACAGCGGCCACCACCTCATGGAGTCGGTGCAGATAGATGCCCAGCTGTCAACAACAACAATCACCCACACAATAGTTAAACACATTACAATCACCTACGGTATATTTATATATAGCTACGCTAAGTAGTCATACCAAAATCACCCACAATGTAAGTAGCCATACCAGAATCACCCACAGTCTAGGTAACCACACTAGAATCACCCACGCTCTAAGTAACTACAGTATAATCACCTACACTCCAGGTAACCACTGTAGAATCACCCACGCTCTAATTAACCCATGACTGTATATAGAATTAACCACACTAGAATCACCCACGCTCACAGTAGAATCACCTACGGTCTAGGTAACCACACTAGAATCAGCCACGCTCTAGGTAACCACAGTAGAATCACCCAGAGCCATATAAAGGCTCTGGAATCACCTACGCTCTAGGTAACCACACTAGAATCACCCATGCTCTAGGTAACCACAATAGAATCACCTACAGTCTTGGTAACCACACTAGAATCACCTACACTCTAGGTAACCATAGTAGAATCAGCCTCGCTCTAGGTAACCACAGTAGAATCACCTACGCTCTAGGTAACTAAACTAGAATCACCAGGCAAGAATCTCAACACCACAAGTGTCCATATAGCCAACCGTCTTATTGTCACCCTCCTCACTGAAACCACTACCTAGTCACCCACCCCATGGTGTTGAACTCCCCGAACCCCACGGGGGAGGTTCTTACGGGAGAGTAAAGTATCTATCTATCTACAGTATCAATCTATCTGTCAAAATTTTGATCTTCTTCAGATCCTAGATTTTGTCTGGCTGACACGAAACACATTTTAGAAGTGGGTGTGGAGGAAACGTGTACGTCGCCCCGCCACCCATCCTATTGCCATCTCCATCACGTTGCCCTGCCCCACCCCTGCAGAAGTCCAGTGCTCGGACCTGTGACATTAGCCTGGCAGGAGGAGTTTGACAGTGACCTTAGCATTACAGCATTGCAGTAGAGTGTGGTGTGGAATGTGGGATGATGTTCCTCAGGCAAATGGTTATATCGGTATGGAGCCTTTGTTTGTTTGATTATTTTATGATGGGGAAAGGGTTTGAAGGGTTGAGGGAGTGTGTGTGTGTGTGTGTGTGTGTGTGTGTGTGTGTGTGTGGGTAAGTAGGGATGAGGGTGGAGGATTTGCAGCCATGGCCCATGTCCTGCTGTGTTTGGACGAGCCGTGGTTGGGACATCGCAGGATTGCGGCAACACAGCAGTTTCTGTGTCAGAGGGGGCTTTGGGCCTGGCTGAGCCTTGGGCTGTTTCTCTTTGTCCCAGATCTCAGGGCTGATCCCGGGGAGCTGCTTAGTTTGGTGTCTCTCTCTCTCTCTCTCTCTCTCTCTCTCTCTCTCTCCCTGGGCCCAGTTCCCACTCTGCGGGGCGGTGGGCCTGAAAACACTGTCCTTCCACAGGGACAGGGTCATCCATTCACCCCTTGACTACCCCTGCGAAACACAAAACTGTGTGTGCATGTGCGCTTGTGTGTGTGTTTGTGTATGTGTATGATATGAGAGAGAGATTGAGAGGGAAAGTTTGTGTGTGTTTGCAGACTAGAGAACGCATGAAAAAAAAAATGCCATTCAGTCAGCAAAGCTTGAAAAAGTTATCCAACAGCACTGCGTGTCTGCAATAGCTGCCCTAACCCTCGCATTTTGTCCAACTCCTTAGTTGAGCAAGCTGTTTCAAATTAGCAAATCATCAGCCGACCCAGTGGAATAGCGCAGCCATAGCAACAACAGAAACGAGCACACACCCACCCTGGTCTCCACAGGGTCCTCCAGGCTGTTCCATTCCATGGGTCAGCAATCCAGTGGGTGAATCAAAATTAAGGGAAGATGTTATTTAACAACTCAGGTGAAGGTCAACTAAAATGTTGGGAAGGATTAGAAAAGAAGTGAAGTGTGACATTTTGTCATTTATCTTATTATGTTATTTTCAACCATCAGATTCCAGTAGTTGTGACAAGTCTGACACTGACTGAACATCTTGTAGATGGATTAATAACTCATAAAGTAATGCCAAGCATTCATGACATTAGTACACTAATAACTGAACAAATTCATGTAGGGTATTAAAGGCATGGCATCTAGGTTAGCACTACTTCATGGTATGCAGGACAATGGAATTGTTAATGTGAAGTGACTCCTCTATTAAAAAAATGCCTGTCAGGTCAAAACGGAAATGCAATGGAAAGCGGCAGAGTCGCAGAGTGAAATCTGATCAGTGTCACATTTGTAACTGAGGTACGTAGGATATTTTCCAATAAACTAATTTTAAAAAAGAAGAGTCTTATGGCTGATGCGTGTTCCAATATCCCCCAAAAATATCTTCCACTTGAATTACGTTTTGCAGTTTTATTTAACAAACTAAAGGTATACACAAAAAGAACTTTATCACAAATATACAATTCTATAGGTTTCAAATTATCTGACTCGCACACACTCACGTCTATGCTAATGTGACTCCACCACATGGTCAGAAATCCATGAGACTCCTGGCTTCTCAGTCTGTGTCAATCCACTAATGAATCATAGGCACCCTGTGCAGCAATTACACCTCCAGTACAGTAGCCCCGTTTATACTATGGGCCATCAGCCCAGGAACCTAAGCCCAGGAACTTTGGCCCAGGACACAAGCACCAGGGCTAGAGTTCCTGATGGGTTTATACTGTAATGGGCCAAGTATCCAACTGACAAAAAAATTAAAAAGACACATTCCATGAACAGATAAAAGGCAAGAAAAAAAATCTGCAACCGTAGTAACCATCTATTATGATGTGTAAGCACCAGGACTTGGCCCCTGTGGTCCTGCCCCTTGAGGTGGGCCTGTTGCCACGGCAATAGTTCCAAGGTTTGGCCCTGTTTAGCCCCGTATAGTATAAACCCCAAGCTGGGCCAGGCATAAGTTCAAGCACCAGGTTTGGCCCATAGTATAAACGGGGCTAGTATGTGCTTAAAGTGCCAGGGCCTGTTTTAATCATTAAAGTGCAATGACATTAAATCCAATTTTTCATCACTCAATCCTTAAATATGCAAATCGGGAATTTAAATGAAATGTCAAATATAAACTTAAACTGAAATATGTAAACATCTGGCGCCTACATTGAGAACTCACTTACTCACGACCTTACAAATTTCTGGACGGTTAACATTTTTGAGGTGTGAGTTTTATCACAGATAGGACATTCTTGGGATTCAGTGTGTGTGACTTCGGACACACCTTGACTGCCACACGAGGAAAAAATGTCAATGCCTCTGTAGTCTTTTGGGAGGTGACACCCCTGTCACTAAGGGATGAGTTCACACAAACACAAACAAAACAGAAAATTCTTCAGAATGTAAACAATCCGCTTGACAAAAGAGTTCAAGAAGGTGCTGATGACATTATGAAAAACAATTTATCGTTTAGACTAAAGATGACAGGAGTCACTCATGCCTCTCACTCACTCACTAAAGCCTCATTTGAAACTTTCCATACACTTGTTATGAATGCAGTTCAGGCAACACCCACATTACTGGGGACACCTTAGATACTATTAGTGTCTCCTGCAATGACAGCGAAAAGCATTGAATACTGACCAAGATAGAGCGACATAATACGCTACAATAGGAGCAAGCATGAAAAGTATCGGTCTGCATAAGTGGATATGCCACAAAAACACTTTTCAATTATCTTTTGTATCAGCATGAGGGTTCGATTCTGGTCTGCATAAAGGGGGATTTTCTCCCCTCCACCTTGCAAAAATATTACTCGAAACTTAACAAGCGTTTGTGCCTCCTGCTCTGCTATTACCCTCTCTGGTGACAGAGTTGGGAGGTATGCGTCTAATGGCATGCATGCCACAGAATTCGGCAACCGGGAGCCACACCTTGGTGCAGTTCATTCATGCTGCAGAGAGATGTGTAGCTTTAGCAGGTCTCCACCCCTCTGGCTTTCCAGGAGCACCTGAAGCACCACCCTACGGTGGAATGTCAGGGGAGCACAGGTGAACGCCAAGGCAGAGAAGGTGAATGCCAGAGGAGCACAGGTGAACGCCAAGGCAGAGAAGGTGAATGCCAGAGGAGCACAGGTGAATGCCAAGGCAGAGAAGGTGAATGTCAGGGGAGCACAGGTGAATGCCAAGGCTGAGAAGGTGAATGCCAGAGGAGCACAGGTGAACGCCAAGGCTGAGAAGGTGAATGCCAGAGGAGCACAGGTGAATGCCAAGGCTGAGAAGGTGAATGCCAGAGGAGCACAGGTGAATGCCAAGGCTGAGAAGGTGAATACTTAACTCACCGCACAGTTGAACACCAAGGCTGTGCAGGTGAGATGCTGAGCTTTAGTTTCCTCACAGGACAGGTGTGTAGTGTATGCGCCATGTACACAGGCCCATCAACTTACCAACAGTCTGAGTGACAGACAGAGAGAGACAGAGAGAGAGGGAGCAGACAGCGGGGAGGGCAGACACACCCAAAGTACCAGCCTCTCCCGTAGGAGGAATGTGCTCAGTACAAACACACACACACACTTTTTCTCTCATGTCTCACTATTCTAGTTCTCTCTCTCTTACTTCTCTCACTCTTCCTCTCGCTAACTTTGTATGTCTCTCTGTGCATGTCCCTTGTACACACACTTACAATCAGAGCTCAAAAGTAGCATCATCCACCAGCCAAATGCTGGTAAATCCTGAAGCTGGCTAGTAGCCAGAAAACAGAAAATACTGATTTCCTATGGAGTAGCTGGTGAATTCCACTAGTTTCTCTGTCAGTGGATGGTAGATATTTACATTTCAAAAAGTTAATTTTGACCCCTGCTTACAAACATATCCAAATTTACATGCTGTAAACTACACACACTGATCAGAGAACTTCAGATACTATCTTCTGCAATGTATTATTTGTTTCAGTATATATTAAGACATTACGGGACACATGGTTAACTCAACCCATACAGCAGTGAATGGTCTTTTATATCGGTCAGTCGATTTTGTCCATATCATGGCAGAGATAGCCAGAAATGCCTGCCAATAACCGTTTTCACTTTATCTGCCCCATTCCATGTAACACTGATCAAAGAGATAGTCAATGCATGCATTCCATTCACTGTCATGAAACACTAGTTCTCACCTATTTGCATAGATTATTAAACTCCAAAATAGAGAAATAACAGCACAATATGCAAATTTAAACTTCAAACTGTGAGGAGAAACATTTACCAAAGTTCTGGAGAGCCGAGATAGGCATTTCGTCAATCCTGTTAATTTTTAAACTGATGAAATGAATGTCCCAGAGTTTTTTTTTTCCTCCATTGACTTCTACTGCCATTTCAACAACTAAGGCTGTGTCGATGTGTCAGGGTGTGGTCAGTTACAAATCAAAGTTAATGTATTGATTACTAATGACTCAATTAAGTAACAGCTTTGACTTCACCATAAAAGGTTTGATTCCAACAACACAGTGATGAAGACTATTTGAGAGAACATTTCACTGCTTCTTGTACTGCCCCCAGTTTTTCTTTGTTGATGAAACAAACCAATGTTTTTTCTGTGTATTAACATATGACTGGAGGATTCCTGTTTGGTAATAGAACCTACAGAGTCAGCACAGCTATTTATATTGTCAGCAGAGAATGCTTGCAAAGACATGCACACAAACACACACATGCACGCAGACACACACACACACACACACACACACACACACTCAGATACATTTCAAAAACCCTGACATGTATCTATACTGACTTTCCCACATGCATGCTTATACACATACAGCACATGCGAAATGCATACATACATACATACACACATAATATAATACATACACACAGGATTTTACTATTACTTGTCATTTTTTTTCACACTCTGTCTTTCTTTCTCTCTGTCCCTCCTTCCCTCTCTCTCTCAACCTCCATCCATGCAGCAGGTCTTATAGGCTGAGAGTGAGGACAGACATAAGCAGGGCCCCTGGGCAGTCGCTAATAGCGTTTCAGGCATGAGGATGTCATAGGATACAGAGCTTTTGCTTTGCCCTGAAGCTTTATGTGGTGGCACAGCAAGCCAGAGGCTTTGTAATAAGTATTTTCTGCATCTGCAAGGACAAAAAAAAAATGTCTCTAAGGAATCAGCTGTTTTGTAATGAGCCAGATTCTGGAGACACACATGTTTGCACTCCCATGCAAGTGTCTCTGAAGGGGCTTTACATTTGATATTTGTTAGACATTAATGCCGGGAACATACTCAATCAGTAAAAACTAAAACATTTATGTATTTAAGACACATCAGTATTTCCATCATGAGTGGAGGTGAATATTAAATACTTTTGAATACAATAGACCTGACCAGTTGAAACTGTGAAGCCTGTTGCCCAGACAGAAAAATGTATAAAAACTGTTTTTAGGTGATCGCTGTGGCAGATTGTTAACAATATGTTCCTCCTTTGGTCTCTTTTGGTCTTATTCATGCATGGGGTGTCATGACATTGGACACCAGTTGTTTCTGACCTGCAGACAATGACAAAAACTGTTTCCACTGGCAAAGACTTTGAGACCAGACCCCTCCAGGAAATAATATGAGGTTTAACTCAATGTTACGAGCTGACACACACAAGTATATCTACATATCTTCATTATTGTTATTATCACATGCACACTCACACACACACACACACACACACAAATTCACCCACAAATTCTCTCTCTCTCTCTCTCACACACACACACACACATACACACACACATACACACGCACGCACACACACACACACACACACACACACACACACACACACACACACACACACACACACACACGCAAACTCACGTACATGCCTGTGTGAAAAAACACAATTGCCCCCATGACTCATTTTTTCTGGCCCTTTAACAATGGGCTGTTCCAGTGGCTTTCCCCTCCAGTGATAGGAGGGCTCCCTTTTAAGATTTTCTCAGCTGTCTCTGGTGGTCTAGCTGTTGCACACCAACCCAAACAATTACTTCCAAAAACATTGTCAACCACAAGCATTGCCGAGGAACTAAACAACAGAAAAATAGGACAGTAACATGGATTATTGCTTTTCTCTGACCAATAACTACAGTGTTTGCCATAGGTTGTCATAGAGGGTCCTTCAACAGCTCTAACACTGGTTATTAAGTTAAGTTAAGTTAAGTTAATAAGAGAGGTTTTTAAGTTTGGTGTGTTTAGGTGTCAAGGACTCTGTCTACTGTCACAGCTCCATGCAATGTTCCTGACAGGTTTAACTTGCCCTGCTAGAGTTAGTCTTTAAACAGCCACACCCTCAGCTCAAGGAGAGAGCTTACTCTGATGTTAGAAGATTTCTAGTGAGGGTTCCAGTCTCTGTGTCAATGCACCTGTGGTTATTTGGCAACCCCCAGCACCTCTTCTCTGACACTATTTTGAACCAGATGTGTCCCCAGACTGCATTACCTGAAATGGATCGGAGAGGGTGATTTGATGGGGTCATAATCTGTAGGCTACAGCAATTTTTATAATGGGTCATTGTGCCAAAATAACATTTGATGATGATGTTGATACCACATCAAAAACCTGAATAAAAAAGGAATTTCCTTAAACAGACAATCTGTTGGAGCATGATTGTTGTGGACAGATATGTGAACACTAG
>JAVQKI010151609.1:0-10511 GCA_036025975.1 Nematalosa erebi
CCTGACTGGCCAGGTTAAGATGCCTCCTGAGAAATCCAGCCCAATGGGACCAGACCCAGACGTAGCACTGGAGGAAGAAAAATCGAGCGGAAGTTGCGTAGGCAGGCACGGCCAGGCTATAACACTACCCTACTTTTGGAAGGGGATATTATTTACACATGTAATAATAAATACTTTACTGTTTGCAAGCAATTTGGAAAGGATGATGAGATGACATTCTTAACTATTTTATTGTATTATGCAGTTCAAAAGGGTCAAATCAGATAGCCAAGAGAATCGTGGCATCACAAGACATCAGCCAGGAAAAGCGAAACCATTCTCAGGCATCATCACCTTCGCCTCGTCACCTTGTGTGTTAACAGTCAACCCAGCTGATTGCATATCGCTGTGTTCATGCAGACTTCCCCTACCAAACTGAACTAAGCAAAACAAAGCTAAGCTAAGCCAAGCTAATCAGCAGCAGGTATGGCTTCCTGCAGTCGACCGCAGAGACAGCTGTTCTAGCCTGGTCGTGCTTAACACCTCCCAGACGCGGTGCTGCACGCTGTGAACAGACTTGCTCTGCGGCGGGCTGTGCCACCAACTGCCTCTCAAACAGCACGTACCCAACAAAAACAAGCTACAAGGCCGCACTGTCTCCTTTGGTGTTTATTTATTTACTTGCCTGTTTGTGTTTGAATGCACCATTCCACCATCTGTCGGTGGCAAGCTCAGAGCTAAAGAATAACACGGTGATGCAATCAGCATGTCTCCCAAGTTTGTTGGGGTCTTCGGCACCACAAACATATTGCTTGTGAAATTTGTGGTTGGGTTGTTAAGATACAAGTAACTCTAAATATCCCAGGGCAGGCGTCAACAAGCAGTGCTGATCGCTATGGGACCATGCCTGAGGCTGGCAGAAGAAAGTGATGCATGCAAACACACTTACTTTCTGTAGGCCGTCTTGACGTTGTAGGAGGCGGCGGAGTTAAGGACGGGAATCCCCAGGTCCATGTAGATCTGTTTCCACACGGAGCCGCTTTCAATCTGCACCGAAAACACAAACGGGGAATTGCGTAAGCATCTCTGGCGCCTGGCTTCAGTACAACAAAACACCACACCACACCACTAGCGCTCAAGCCTATTCAGTCTGGACTTAAAACAGCAACTTCTGCTGAGAGGTTATTACGACTTTGGCAGTAAATCCACTAGCAAAAAACCAAGTGTGTTATGAGGAAGTACAGCTTGTGGATACACATGTGAAGGCCATGGCATTTCATACAGAGTCACTTCTAAACCGAGAGCAGGTGAAACAGGAATGACTACAGGGTCTAATCTGTGTAAGTGTTCCAGCATGGGATAACACTAGCAGAGGTATGCCAGTGTTATGCCTTTGGCAACCATCATGCTTTTACAAGCCAACAACACAATAGCGCCTGGAATGACATACTACACTGTGTAAACACATTAATGAAAATATTATACTTAGGTAAAGATAGTCATTCCCTTTAAGTGTCTATTTCTTTACTATGTCTTGACAGCTAATCTGGAAGACAGAAAAGCTGCTGAAGATATATTGCATACTTTTACATGTGATTTATAGACCTAACAGTTGAAAATCACTGCCTTTAAAATTTACAGTCTAACAAAGAAGGACTTCCTTTATTTTTGAAGTGTCAGTGTGTTTGTGCATGTGCACGCATGCCCGCACGCACACTGGCTGCTCTTGACAGGCGCCTAAGATCAGAGAGCGGGAGAGGCCTGACGTCAGGCGGCGTCAAGTGAGGAAAGCGAAAGCGCTCTCTTTCTTTCTCTCTCACACACACATCATCCCCTGCCTCCTGCTGTCACCCAGCTAACAACAGAGACTCTGAGAAGGCAGCACTCCGGTCTAAATACAGAGCACACAGACAGGCAGCACTCTCCTCCACTGTGAGAGGCTAACGCTTACGCTCATCTGTTGTGCTTAGGATGGTCAGAGAGAGTGGGGGGAGGAGAAAAAAAACAGAAAGGAAGAAGAGAGACAAAGAGAGGAAAGAGGAGCTACTAGAGTTTAAAACAACAAGAGGTATAGAAAAGCAGGCAGAGAATGAGCATAGAAAATGGCAAGAGAGAGAGAGAAATAAAAAGAGAGATGACAAAAGGCAACAGCCAAAGAAAGACAGAAAGAAGGAAATAAACAAAATGAATAAATAAAGACAGGGGAAGAGAGCAAAACTCACATTGTCACAGCCTCCATGCTGATGCACCAGCCGGAAGAGCTTGAAGAGGTTTAGATCCTTGTAGCCCAGCACGGGAGGCTTGTTTATGGGAGTCCCTGTGGGGGCAGAGAGATAGAGAGAGACACACAGACAGACAAACAGAGAGAGATCAATAAATACAGTCATGGGGCATATCAAGGAGCACGGCCAAATTTGCGGTGTGGGAGGAATTCAGCTACGTGGCCCAAAACTGACAAACAGCATTTCCAAGGACAACTGCAGCTTTGTTATTGAGTGTAATATGACTGGTTTGGTGACTGGATGTTTTCTTTAGGAGTTAATTTAGCAAGTTATCGTGTCCGGGTGACCAACCTCTGTCTTCCATAAATTTGTAGAGCTGCTGTAGGAAGTGGTCCCTCTCCTCAGGGTCTGGCTCGTCATCAGGCTGCAAACACACAAACACACAAACACACACACACACACACACGGTTAGAGTATAGCTAGTTATTAAAGATGGTTACAGACTAGGTATCTGTACTAGGTACAAGTGTATTTTTTGTGTCAAAAGGTTACACTTGATGTGTCCAACAGATCCTCTAATGGACTGTCTGAGTCTTCATTAGCATTGGCTCAGTGTCAAGGGGACAGGTGCTCTCCATCAGACCAAACGCACTGGATCAGCAGCTATCAGGAGTTCATCAGATAGCCAAGAGAATCGTGGCATCACCGGAAATCAGCCAAAAAAAGCGAAACCATTCTCAGGCATCATCATTTTAACCTCCTCATTTGGAAAACAACTGCTGGGCCTCTAGTCTCTTCACACCCAAAATAGAATATGATTTGCCCAGAGGGCAGTGCCAATCCAGACCATCCATTCCTCACTGGCCTCTCTACTTTAGCATGGGCTTAAGTCCAATATAGGTGTCCTTTTTGGTTGGAAAATGAACACCAACATTTCAGATGCCGCTCCTTTTCGTCCATACCCTTAAGCTCGAAGCGAATTTGCAAAAACCTGGATAAAAATGCTGGGCATGAACAGAATGCTCTGTCCGTCAGTTTTTACTGCGGAGCTTGAGCCCTTACATGGTTGCACAGTCCAGCTGAGATTCCTCCTGCTGCTGCTGCCGCCGCCGCTGCCCCTGCAAAGACGCTGAGGAACGCAGTGGGCCAGTTAAGTTACTCTAAACACTGGTCTCCGACTGCCTTGCTCCAACGCCAATTAAAGAGTTCAAATAGCCAGACGACAGCAGCACCACCACCACCGGTGTTTGTGAGTGCAGTCTGGCTGTCAGCACTGTAACAGTGCAAGGTTGGCTTGTGTGGGGCGGTGTAGCTATGGCTCTCTAAGGCCCTTCTCAAATGCTAATACTTGGATTCTAATCCCCGCATATCCATGAAGGGGCACACCCAGAGGACAGAAAAAGAAACCCCTTTAGTCTTGGTCTACTAAACCTGCACTTGCGTCAAGACAATGGCATGCCATGCTAGCACTACAACCAAGCAGGAAGAGGAAATAATTAAGGTCAAAAGCTTTTCCCCACTGTTACAAATGAAAGACAGAAGGAGACAAAACAATGACTGATGGTTCACAGAGACAGTCTACAGTATTTCTCGCTGACTATAATACTCTTTGCACACCGGCTCTTTCAGGCTGCTGGGCTCCTCAGCTTAATCCAAGCGTCAGGTCGTCTCTTGACTAAAGCTCTAGTGCTCAAGTTGGCCCTGTCCCTCTGAGGCTTTGGGAGTGGAGCCTGATGGTGCAAGCAGGCCCAAGCCCCTCCATCCAACCCCAGTGCTGCTTCATGCTCGTGTAGACAGCCAAAAGCCCTTGGCGCCCACGCACAGGAGCCGCAGAGCCACGCACAGGTGGGGGTTACTAAACCTCTTCTCTCTTTCAGAATGTGTGTGTGTGTGTGCAGAAGTGACACACGCAGCAAAAACTAAGACTGGTCCAGCCCCTGGGCCATGCTGGCCCGCCTTCCACTGGCCACCAGCCAATCCCCGCTGTCTCCTTCCTCCCCTCCTCCTCCAAGCCTGTGATAGGAAGTCACCGTTGCCATGACGACCAAGTCAGAAAAACCCAAACAAATGGCCATTTGTCCGAGTCGGCCCGGGAGCAGGAAGAATGGGGCATTGTTTTGTGCAGAGACGGGAGGGGGGGTTCCCCACATGCTGTTTGGCCATTCAGGAGACCCAATCAAGGTGCTTTGGCCAGTGGACATGAAGCAGAGCACGAGAGAGGGAGAGAGAGAGAGAGAAAGGAAAAAGAGGGAGGGGGTGCTGTAAAGAGAAAGGGCAGGAATGACTGCCGCTCTTCTTATCGCCTCTCGGCGGCCCGAGGCTGTATTTACATTCCTGGCTGGGCTTGGTTGTGGGCTGGCTGGAGGCACTCTGACTGACTGGGGCAGGGATTCCCATGCCTTCACATGGCTGAGCGACAGGAGGGGGGTGGGTAGAATGGTGGGGGGCTGGGCTGAGCGTGTGAACAGAAAGCTCTCAGACTGCAGGCCAGGCTCAGCTTCTGTGACTTAGAATACAATCCCAGAACACAACAACAAATGAGGAAATACGACAGATTTGGTGACCTGAAACACGACCTGCCAAATGGAAAACGAACCAACAACTACAAACTCAAATGACACCACATAAAATTTTATAGCACATTTGACCGACATGGCTCACTGGTGACCATCACCTCTACTTCAAAGGATTATATGGTCAGTAGACTGCATTTTTCATAGTTGATTCCACTTATAACTCCACGCCTCTCTACGTGCCCAATTTACTGACCCGGAGAGGAAACCTCCATTGTATCGATAAAGCTTACAACTTCTCATTGGAATAGCTGATCCCTTGTGTCGAGCGATAATAAATTGACCCAAGGCTCACCTGGTCGGCCTCGGCCTCTTTTTCCTCTTCCTCGCTCTCTTTGCCTCGGTCCTCATCATCCTCGTCGCTGCTGGATGACTCCAGGATCTCGCTCATGTCCATCTTCCAGCTCTCTGGGACCTCCTTAGTCTTCAGGAAGTGCAGGGCGCCCTCCAGCCCTGTGACCAGGTGCGCACGGTAAGAAATACTCTTCACTACACATCCCACAAGTCCCACAGAAACAACCAGACCAAACAATACAATTCTGAGATGAAAACTCTGTGCAATTGCATGTTGTATGTCTGACTGGAAGATGTGTTCGCATAGTTTTAATGACGGACGTTTCTCACATAAACTGGCCGACCAGAGATACTAAATAACGTAGTGCCATGTTGTGTGATCGTACAGCACTTTAGATATATTTAGAGTACCCTAGTATTTTAAGTCTCTACGATTCAGTAGTAGCACTTGGAACACTTGTCACAGCTGGAGTGCTGACTTGAGAGTTGAACAATAGGCTGCTAATGACACAGCACTTGGAAATTTAGCGCAGGCCAAGAAGTGCTGATGAAGAACTGATTCTTTTTCGTATCTGAAGAGTAAGGTCAGAATTCGCCTGGAACACTAGATCAGCATCTCCTGGGCACAACTCTTGGCATCGCAGCCTTACAGTTATGCATAATTAAGACGTTACAGTGCCATCCATCTTCTGGGTGCTTCCACAGTAATTAGTATTTTTAATCTCGGAGCAGACGGGCAACCAAGCTTACCTTTCTTAGAGGAGTACTCCGACTTGGATATGCTGTCTATGTTCAGCTGATGGATGTCTTTTCTTGCCACGGTGTGACTAAAAACACAAGGAGAGGGAGAAGCAACAAAATATAGTTTGCCAGTTCATCTTAGCCAATTAATAAATACTGGGACTAACTACCTGCTACACAGGAAACACCAAGGAAAACCAGAATAATGTTCAACTGACTTCTCAGGTACTTACAATTTGGAATCAGCGAAAGATCTCACTAAACATTGGTCCTTTTTGACAGTCACGTCATCATTGCAGCTGGGAGATATAACCTTGAGATGGGAGTAGAGGAAAAACACACTTAAACACACCCTCGTTCAAACAACCTTTCATCTTCTTGGTTCTATGCTAATGGTTACATGTTACGTACAGAGTCCATGCAATATGCGCAGAGGTATTAGCGGGGTTTAAGCTTACTACCAGCCAGAACACATGCCTTTAAATACCAACAAAGCAAATTAGAAGTAACATTATCCAACACAGACATCCAAAATATTCATTCAGACAAATTGGAAAGAGTAAATAAATTTACTTTTTTTTTTCTTAAACTAGTGAAGAGAGAGCAGTAGTTCTATGAAGCTGGTGCCTACTCACCAGGGCAAGATAGGAGGAGGAGCCGCTGTGCACATTGGCCACCTTCCCCAGGAGCTCATCGCTCAGCCGCCGCCGGTCGTCCTCCTCTTCCTCGCTTGACGAAGACTCCTTCTCCTCGTCCGCACTGTGCAAAGCAAGTGGAGAGCAAAGGTCAGCTGGTCGGCCTTAGGGTGAATGAAGAGAATGCAGGCTGAATGTCTGATGCAAGGCGTCAAAATTGAAATTCAGGAAAGTTTCTGACACCATGAACAGAACACTGATCACAGTTAAGTTTCTCTCACAACTACACACACACACACACACACACACTTGCTGGTGTGTGTGTACACAACCGCTAAAAAAACTGATGACAGCACCAACAACAACAACAACACTTTAAGCAAGTGGGATAGATTGATCATCCAGTGCTTCGAGAGGAAAGCTGGCACACAGTTAGCTTGAAGCACGCACAACTACAACAAACTGAATTTCTCTAAGCAGACAATAAATCATTTTGGGCTTGACATTCCCTTGGACAAAGTAAAGACAGTACAGCCGTTCAGGAGGTAAAAAACCTTTAAAAAAATCCCTTAAAAGCTTTCCAAAACCACACTCATTGACAACTTCTGAGAAGAGAGATCAATCTGATCTACAGCAATGCAAAACTAGTGGAAGCATGCTGGATCATGCATAGCCGTCAAAGCCTCACTGTGTTTAGTTAGTGCACGCCCACTTCCAAAACTTGTCAACACTGACAACTTCTCGTGCTTTCAAGAGCAAACGCTCCCAATAGAGGAAATGAAACAAACAACATTCAGGCTTCAGTGTTTGCTAACAAACAGCGCAAGAGATATTCTGGGCAAGGAGAGTGTTCTTCATTAGCGGCTATAAAGGCAATTCGGAGACGTTCTGAGGACGGACGTGGGGGTGTTGACAACTCACACAGCCTGGGAGGTCCTGCGGCCGCGGTTGGTCTTCTTCCCGATGACGGGAGTGCCAAAGTGCTCCGGATTGGTGAGGGGCAGTTGGTCCAAAGTCTATGCAGGAGAGCAGAAGGAGGTTAATCAATGTCGCATGAATGAAAAACATGAGTAGGGCTTAATGAATGCACACATGGCTGTGGAGACAGGTAGGCAGGGAGGGAGGTGGTGGCGGGGCAGGTGGAGGGGTACACACCTCGCTTTCAGCAAAATGTCTCTCGCCTTTCAGGCACAGTGACGTCCTTCTCAGTGTTTTCTCATCTCCATCATCAAAAACTGAAAAGTAAACAAAAAAAAATAATTTATGTTTACAGTATATATATAAATAAAAAACATTTCTATACACTCACACTGGGCAGGTAGAGAAATATCTGAGCATCTTTCAAAACTTCAGTACAGAGATGGCAGCTTAGAAGCAAAAATGGTTCCGGTCAATCGCTCTTCCCTTCAACCAAAGAATTCCTTCCTTGAGAAGTGCACATCATTTAGCAATCATGGCCAAAGACCGCCAGCGGCTCACGGCGCCAGCAGTTCTGCTCAATTATTTAACACTGCTGGTTTGGGTTCTTATCCGGCTGTGCGGAGCCACTGCCTTTTGTCCCGAGGTTCTGTTAGCACTAGCTACACCGCCAGGCTACACACACACACACACACGTCCCGTCGGGGCAGGGCTGCTGTGACAGCCAGAGGTCCGGAGAGGGCCAGCACTTACCCACGGTGTACCAGCTGGCGTCTGTGAGTTTGCTGATGACGGCCTCACTCAGAACTCCCTCTGGGCTCTTCACCTCAACTGTGGAGCCCACCTGCCGAGGAAGAAGAGGAGGAGGAAGAAGAGGAGGAGGAAGAAGAGGGAAAACGCCGTCACAACATAGCACAGCACAGAAAGCAAGTGAGGGACTTTCATGTTTTTAAGGTACAAGGATGCGTTCATGCATGCATGGGTACATGCAGCAAATGTTCACGCATCAAATAGCCTCCAAGTCTCTCTGTGCCATACCAACGGATAGATGTTACACACAGATACACATTAGGTGTTTGCAGACAGGCTCATATAGACTGACCTTGTTTACTCCTGAATAACACAAACACTGTACTATTATTTGTTTTAAGGCTAGTCTGCACCTGTATCAGCTGCATTAAAGCCATGCAGCACAGCGCAAATTACTGTGGGTACCAACAGCTTGGTCAACCTGAACTAAACATTAAGTGTCGCTCCCTCCCAAATCAAGCAGCAACACAGTTTGATGCACAGTACAAAGCCAGATCAAGCAGAGTCTGCACCTGCCTAAGATGGCAGAACATTTGAATCATGTCTGAACCACTCCAACCCAAGGCATAAAGCTCTCCTGCATCTACATCTTTAACTATTTTAACTAAAAAAAAAAAAAGAAAAAAAAAAGTTGCCGTTTTAAAGTCCAGAGACAGGCCGTTTTTGCTGAATTAAAAACATAAAACTAAGTATCAAAGTGACTGCTTCACTAATATGGAAACAAAACATTAAATGGGTATTTAGCAAAGCTGCTCCTAAATCTCAAACCGCCAAAAATAAGATTGCTTCTCAATTTTAAAAAATATTAATAAATATACTTAAATATGTTGCCTACCTAGCAATTAGGCACAGTTTGCTCCCTAATCTGTGGCAAAACAGGCAATCAATCTCAACTATTCCGTCTAAATGTCTCTGGCCTACACGCTGCTCTGATCGCAACTGCAACACTATCTGCCAATGTGACAGCCTGTACAACCCAGTCCTAATCATAGTGAGGGAATCACCATAACCAAACAATCATTTAACAGGGCCTCTCTCTCTTCAGCACGATACAGATACTCTTCAATACATCATTGGGCCTCTGAAAGGCACAAACTTATATGACTGAACCAACAGGCGACAGTCTCATGATCCTCTGTACTAACAGTACATTTGCAAATATATCTCTGCATTCCCTAGTTGTCTAGCAGGATGGGGAAGGGTGACCTGGAAGTGCTTGCTGAGAAGATGGAGAAACTTACCCTCAAAGGACCTTTAACCTGGTCATCCTGGACTACCTGGGAAGTGCTGTCTCCTTTGAGCACCACCTGGCAGTCAAAGAGGCACAAGAAAGAAGGATAGAGGGAGACAGAGATGAAAGAGACAGAGTAAAAAACAAGAGTGAGAGAAGGAGAAAGTACAGAGGTTCAGTCAAGGTGAAGTAATCTGGTTGTGTAACACAAACACACACATACACACACACACTGCAGATCACGATCTGTCTCCAAGAGGATTGTGGGTAAGCGTCCCTCTCACAGGACAGCACGTGGTGCCCCGACAGCATCCCCTGGCTCGTGGTGAAGAGATTTAACAGGGCCGGCTCATGAGCCTAACTGTAGCCGTGTAGGAAAAAGCAGAGCGGAGTCTTTCTTCTCTACCTGGAGGCTGGAGCCCTAGGTTATGCATGACGCAATAAATTATCTGATGTGAGGAAGGACAGTGACATCTACTAGAGCTCGACCATGAATAGGATTTTAAGGTCCTTTAGGCCAAGGCCATATTAGCGATACGGGGCATGAAACTCAAACTGCCTGACATTATCATTCAAATCGCCATCATCAGCAAGAACACTTTTTCAGTTTGGTGTCAAACATGTCAAATTGCTTGATACGTGACGCCATATTTGACAGCATGTTTGCTTTGAAACAGAGTCAAAGAGTAGTGGCATTATGGCTCTGCGCCAATAGAAGGACGACTCTTCTGAGGAGTGAGCTGGTGCATGAGTCACCTCAGACATGTTAGTCGAATTTGTGTGACATCTTTAGGAGCCCAGACATTCATGAATGAATAAGTGCTCCTGTTTAGGAAAAACACAGAACAAGGGGACTGACACTTTCACTAAAGTATCCTAAAGGTTTCAGATCTGGAGCCAGTAATCCATTACATACAGTCTGTTGTAAGTAGGGCATGATGTATGTGTAATGAAATTGTGACTATTCTATTCTCTACTAAAAATGTAAGGCTTTTGAACTTCAACTGTCAACTCCGATTGCACTTGCATAGGAAAACATTAACATAGTTGTACATACAAAACAAGAGAGAAGAGACAATAATGGGAGAAATAAACAAGTCTACTATTT
>JAVQKI010151719.1:0-10705 GCA_036025975.1 Nematalosa erebi
TGGCTTGCTTGTTAAAGATTGTATACGATTTAACTTTGTGCTTATTATCTTAACTGGTCTGCATTACACAACTCATAAACTGGTAATTAATCATTTCACAACAATTACAATAATTTCTAAACTTGCAATTAATGACTTCCCTGATGGCATCCTACAGCAAAACTAACACATCACTTAAACTGCGGCTTGGCTTCTATTGTTCCCCTAATTAATCTTAAATCTTGCACTATGGCAGAAACATTAAACATCTACAAATGAACCCTTTTGATTAATGTAATTATCACTAAAAAGGGAAATACTGCATTTAGTGGTTTTATTCTTCTTCTAACAGGTGGGCGTGGACTCCCCTGATCTCCGTGTTCTTAGATATCATCAGATCAATGACTTGTTAAGAGGTCTGTTAGCCAGCAATTGAAATCACAGCAATTGCCTCAAGGACCAGTTCTGCTTTAAACGTCTCACTAAGAGGAACCGGAGAATCACGCCTCATTTCAAATGAATGACTACCACACAACATGGTGCAAGAATCAAAGAAGCGCATTTTGCTGCAAGGGTCATCTGAAAGGCTTAGCTGGCCGCTTCTTTTGCTAAATGCGGTATTTTCATTACTTGTCCAAACAGTGCGTCGTTAAAGATCGCTGGTAACTCTATACAGCCTTAATTGTGTGCATATGTGAGATGGGAGCATTTTAAAGATTCCTTTATGTCAGAAGTACTGTGTGTATTTGTCAAACGTTTTGTACTGAAGAAAAAGAAAACGTGTTCATAACTGCATCCAGATTGATAAACAATACCAAAAATAGAGATGACAGGAGTTAAGCTGAAACAACTGTCAAGAGTGTGTGTATATGAGTGTGTGTGTGTGTGCATGTGCGTGTGTGTGTGTGTGTGTGTGTGTG
Organism: Nematalosa erebi; assembly: GCA_036025975.1. Taxonomy (NCBI): domain Eukaryota; kingdom Metazoa; phylum Chordata; class Actinopteri; order Clupeiformes; family Clupeidae; genus Nematalosa; species Nematalosa erebi. The sequence continues at coordinate 900 of JAVQKI010151719.1, forward strand.
TGTATGTGCGTGTGTGTGTGTGTGTGTGTGTGTGTGTGTGTGTGTGTGTTGTCGGTTGTTGTTCTGGCGACCAAACTATCTGACAACCGCAATCAAGCACAGCGGTGTGCAGTGCTCTTATTGACCAACACTTCAAACAATGTCTCTGGCCCACGCCGCCCCCATGCCCGCATTGTGAGCGAAACAGAATCCAGAAGTCATTTCCTCTGCGTCTGCCATGTATGCCCGTCTCCACACGTTTTTATCGCGTCTGCCATCGACCACGCGCATATATGGGCATTCAATCAGGAGTGGGAAAGAGAGATTCAACCAGGACGCAATCTCCTTTTGTGTGCGTGTGTGTGTATATGTTTGTGTGTCTAAGTGTAGGTTTGCCGCTGGTAAGCTGGTAAAACCGAGGAGATTAATCCAACAGATAGCCGGGAAAGCAGGAGAGAGATACCAATAAATCAGCAAGAATGGGCTTAGCTGACTGCAAAAGCATAAGACGGATTTGAGTGCAGTTCTCAGCAGCTTTAAAAGTAGTCATGATGCACATGCAGTGCAGATCACAGTGGTGGATACAATAAAGAGAACGTAAAGCCCATTGTGAAGAATGTACTAAAGTGCTTCAAAGTGTATCAAAGGATTCCATTTGCTGGAATAGTGAGTAAAATGTGCCACAGCTTCAGAATATCAATATATAACTCCAGTTTTTTATAGAGTTAATGCAATATTAATACTATACTGGGCTGGCCAACCAAGCAAGTCATCAAACACACCAAGAAGGTTTAACACTTCATGGATCAAGACAGGAAAAGGTTAAAAGTTGAAGCATGAGCCGCACAACAGCCAATAGCACACTAGAACATTCACAGCCTCTGATGCTTTGTGGGTTGGCATGCTGGCAAGGCACAATGCACAGCTGTGACTCTACTCACCGTATGTAAGGTGAAGCACACAGCTGATGTGCCCTAGAGAGGGAAGAGAGAGTGGCTCCTCAGATGAAGGGGGAAAAACAAATTGCACGATGCACAGCTGCATACCTGCTCTACATAAGGGGAAAAGACTGTTGATGCACCACTGCACTAATTATGAAGGATAAAGGTAAGAGGAAAAGAAAAGATTTGTCTGTCCCTGATCTAACCTTTGTTGGCCCCGTTTGGTCCATATTTGACCCTGATGGGCGCTGATTGGTCCATCTTTGACCCTGATGGGCCCTAATGGGTTCCAGGGATGGCTGTTCTCTGGTTGTGACGCGCAGTTCTCTGTATGTAATAGCCAGTTAGGGAGGCGGGGCAGATCAGGGCGATGCTGGGCTTGGATCAGGTGCATGGCAACAGATGAAAGGCATTCCCCTGGTGGGTGGTGAGGAGGTTGTGTGTGTGTGTGTGTGTGTGTGTGTGTGTGTCTAATGCATATGAGACAGAGGGAGACAGACAGTGAGTGCATGTATTTCTTTGCGAGTATATGTGTGCGTGTCTAACAGACGAGCGGGGCTGCCCTGAGGCCATGATCTCTGCCTCTCTGGGGAGTATCCTCACAAATGCAGAGTCACTCTCTACCACACATGCACACACACACACGCGCACACACACACTCACTCACGCACGCACACCCACACACACGCCCACAGAGAGCCTTGCATCTCACAAAGACACGGTGAGAATAGGGCATGACGGCACGCCAGAATTATTAGCATGTGACAGCAGCCCTGCATGCTAGAATAAAGAGATGCTATTGGTGTACTGGTCACAGATGGGAAACAGCTGTGTGTTTGTGTGTGTGTGTGCACGCATTAGTGTGAGAAAGAAAGAAGCAAAAGAAAAGAAAATGAAAAGAAAGAAAGAAAAAAATAAAAAAGAAAAGAAAAACATGGCAAGTTGATAAAAGCAGTTAGTGTCCTAATGCGAGTTGTAATGAGGGTAGAATTGATGAATTGATGATTGAGGAGGAACACCAAGGGAGCTGGTGAGCGAGTTTCAATTAGGAGAAGAGAGAGACAAGAAAGAGATAGTGAGTGGCTGAGCTGGGTGTAGCCCTGCTTCCTCTGTAGCCTGTATTCCTTTGCACGTCAGCCTTTGTTTGATATTCCGGATGAAACACTGGTGAAATATTCATAATGAAACATTTCAGTCACTCATATAAACATTTATTTTTCCAATTAAACCAACCCCAGCCAATATGGATTTTAATAGAAGCCGAAGAGTGATGACGTGCGATCCACTTGCTTCCATTAAACTTGATTTGTTTGTTATTTTGTGCTTTTATGAGTAGATGGGTGCTCAGTCTCTCAAGTGGCTGACGCACTGCTTTGGGAGACAATGAAACGGCGAGGCAACAGGATCTGCTCTGCGAGGCGATCAGAGCCATGGCACGGCACAGCGCGGCGCGGCCAACTGGAAAACAAATAAATATCCTGAGTGTAACATAATGCTAACAAACACTGGGCTACAGACAGGCACAGCTTCAAATGGAAAATCAAACAAAGTTCACACACGGGAGAGTAGCTCTCGAGATAATCAAAAGGGACACGTTTGGAGTCTTAACCCAATCTCTGGCATCGTGCGGAGGGTCTCTGGTTCGGGGGGGGGGGGGGGGGATAAGAGGAGGGGGCGTGGGGAGACTGCAAAGACTCGACACAAGGAAAAAAAGGAGGAGAAAAGCACAAAGATGACTCATACCCCCAGAGAGAAGAGGAGAAGACAAAAAAGGATGAAAAAGTTTCATTTTTTCCCCCTCTGAAAGCATACTTCCGCCGTCTCGTCTGGTTGTCTCTGTCTGCAGTCATACATTTTTTAGAGCTGTCAGGCTGACGAGAGGCCTAATGGATTCAGTGCCGGTGGCCCACCTCCCTGATATGTCCCCCCTAACCCCTTCCTTATTGTAATGACTTTCCGAGCCTTCCATCAATCCTTGCTCCTGCTCTGACCTCCGACCCCTGGCTGTACAGCAGTAGAAATGTGACTCACTAAAAAACAAACCAAGCACCAATGCGGGCTTGCCCTGCCCCACTCCACATCACCTATGTCTGTCTCAGACCCCCACTGGGAACTAGGGGGGGGGGGGGGGGCAGAGGAGCGAAGAACACATGACATCGCAGGTCCTGTCAAATAAAGGCAGCACTTAGAGCTGTGAAACAGCATTAGCCCCCAAAGAACACACACATATATATGTGTTCATACACACATATCTATCTATGCGTAGATAGATCGATAGAGAGTGAGAGAGCAGAGAATAGCAGAGTTGAAGAGAACAGAGTAAGACTGTGAAACAAAGGGTAAGAGATAAATAGAGAGAGACAGTGAGAAGTTGAATGCCAACACGATAAAAGCGAGACTGACCTGAAGACACACAAGGGTTTGCTAAAGTGGACTGTGTTGTTAACACAATGAATCACTTCGACTGGAAACAACAAGACGATGCACTGGCCCAGAAACAAATGAACTCACTTATGGCCACTGGCTGAATCCACTGACTGCAACTGGCCTAGACCTGAAAGAGGGGCCAAGTGGTGAAAGAACTGCGACTACCACCACTGCTCCACTAGTGACCCCCTCACTCACTCACACACACATACACACGCTCTTTGTGTTTTAGACCTTTCACACAGGTCTGCCGTGGGGCCCTCCTCCCTGACACACACACACTCATATACACACACACTGCACTCAACGTCAAGCAATGTTCTAGAGCTGTGACTGAAGACTTGATTGACAGGCTGTACCTCCCCTCCTGCACCCACCTTAAAATGAAACAATCTTATTCTCTTGGAGTGGGAGTAGTGAGAAGTGGTGACCCAGGTCACACTATTTCAAAAACCAAACATAGAAGCTTCTACTGTAGCTTCAACAGCCACACATTGAAGCTCCTTCGGATTTCTTCTCCACACAGATCCTGGATTAATGGATATGTAAACTAGAACAGCAGTAGGGAGGTTCCACTTCTTTTTGAACTAAAAAATTTTCACTATTGGATAAACAGCATGCCAATCCATCTACCAAACAAGACAGCTTAAACACTGTCCAAGCCAGCTGGCCCGACCAGGACAGACGCACTGTTTGTTCGGCACATAGACGTAAACAGAGTCAGAGACGAAGTGGAAATAAGCAGTGTATTCTGTAAGCCAGGCTGTTTCTTAGTTTGCAGCTCCACTGTCGCCAAATGTTGCCCCAAAACCTTTTGTTGTATTAGGGACTAGTATATGTGCTGTGTGGAGACATGGGTCAGTCTTGTTGACGTCTAAAGTTTCCTGACGAACCCCCAATTACAGATAAAATAAATAAATAAACATTCAAGTGTTTGTTGGGTACAACATACACTTCCCCCAAAACCCACCCCAAAAAAAAAACCTCCCTACAGAGAATGGAGCTCTGGTGTCAGCAGAGAAGAATAATTCGCCGTGTCCGGAAGTGGATCTCTAATCTTCTCAGGGCCATAAGGTGAAAAGCAAGAACAAGAGGGGAACGTGGGGGGGACAGATCCTTCCGTCGAGGAAGCCACCACAGGACATCCTAAAATGTTAGCTGGGATATAATCCCTAAAGGCACGCCGTCTATTGAAAGTGAGATGGCATGTGGGGGTGGGGGGGGGGGGTCAGGATTTGTAATGGACTGATAGTCCAGCTCCATAATCCTTCACTCGCGAACCCATGTGGACAAGGGCAGTCAGAGATCACCAGGGCAACTGTGCAACTGCTCCAACACCCCAACCCCCCTCATTAAGGACAGGATGGCCCAGACATAAATACATCATCTAGATAAAGTCTGAATTAAGGCAGAACATAAATACAGATTATGGAAAGTAGGGTCACCAGATATACTGTCAAAGCCGAAGTCGGTGGGGTCAGGCTGGTTAAGCAGAAAGCCTTCTGGTTGCTCTACAGGTGCCTCCAGGCTTCTTAGCATGGGAACGCAAGCCAGAGCTCATAATCCAATTCTGACAAGAGATACAAAGGTCCAGAAAACCCTGCAAAGCCTTAATGTAAATCAACTGACAGCCAGGTTTGTGTGTGTGTTTTGTGAAAATGCCAGTCCTGGCCGATCTTTTGCCAAATGAATTAAAGAGTCATTGCAGACACCCATATGCACGCAAGCACCAACAGCTCATATGTTCTTGCCCACTTCTGGCTTGATTAATTTCAAATGTTCCAGTTTCTAAACTGACAGAGACTGGTGAGTGTTTAGCACTAACTGCAGCCTTTAAAGAGGTGGCTGTTTTTTGGGAGGGCGGTTTGGGGTTGGTGGCTACATTGAAGCAATGCCAGACAAGGTGATTTGGTACTTTTTGAGTGTGTGTGTGCACTTGGGTTGGTGCGTGTGTGTCTGAGTGAGTGTGTTAATGTATGAGTGAGTAAGTGAGTGAGTTCAGTGAGTGTGTGTCTGTGCATGCAGAGTGAGGTTGTAATTGGCAGGCAGTGCACCACTAAACAACAACTGCACAAGCAGTGTGGCTCCAGCCCCCGTGGGCTATTTATACCTTTTATGACCGCTCTCCCCTTCAAGGCACCAGCAACCATTTGGGTGGAAACATGCATAGCAAAACAGTACACATGCAGAAATATCTACACAAAAGCATGCACACACACACAGACACTTACAATACAAAGACATGCATGCATGCGCGCGCGCACACACACACACAAGCTTGGTACACACAAAGTCTCACAAACTGAAAGCCACATATTTGGAACTCCTTGCCACACTAACACACACAAACACACACACAAACAACTAAATGCACCCAGGCACTCAAAAACACAAGCCAGAAACAAACACACTAAACTGGGTACTCTCTCCAACACATACACACACACAGTCACATTCATTTAGCTCTCTGCTGAATTCTCCCAACACCTGGCTATTTATGAAGTCTGGAGTTGAAAGAGAACATTATGGCCACCCCACAAAGAGGACTGTCTGCATTTCAGCCAGAGACAAATCATCCTCAACGAGGGAAGCTGCTGTGCTGAAAATGTCAATGCTTAAATGGCTGTATGTGTGTGTGAGTTTCTGTATGGAGTGTGAAAGAGTGTACGCATGTGTGTTTATAATCAAGCTGGAGACAAAACCCCAGTTCATTCACCAGATTTTATACACACACACACAAAGTGCGTGCCAGTCTAATCACTGCTGAAGCCATAAAAATTTCTTCAGATAGTCAATATGACTTTGCATGATATTCCAGTAATGACAGTATAATGGATTGGAAGAAAAGGATGATGGACCAGACTCCAGAGGGAAAATATGCTACAAAAAAACTAGAAAGTCCTCTCCCCATTTAACAGAGCTTCTGTGTTTGACTGACAGCTAACAGTAGTGCAAATAAGGTCACAAATTTGTGTGTGCGCATGTGTGTAGACGTGTGTGAAACTAATGTTGAAGTCAGCATTTCCTTGATTTGAAGACAAGTGGGCAAAAGAAGGTGTGAATACCACATCACATAACAGTCGTGAAAGCAGAATTAAATAGCATGAATTAGCGATTTAAAAAAAGCTACAGGTTCATTCTCAAACAAAGCTACACCTTTCCACCATGTTTCGTGGAAATCAGGCCAGTAGTTTTTATGTAATCCTGCATAAGGCTCACAGACAGACAGACAAACCGCACAGAAAACATTACCTCCTGCCAGAGGAAACAGAATCCCTCCTCTAAACAAATGCCTAAAATCTGCATCTTTGCTTGAGCAAGCTCAAAACTGTACTAGCAAAGCTGTCTAAACTAATAAAGAGTAATCGGTCTTCATAGTCAAAGTCTGTGTGTGTGGATGTGTGTATGAGTGGTTGTCACTGGCAATGAGCCGAAATGACAGAAGAGTGGCAGGCACGGGTGTCATTTGGCACACCCACTGCAGACCGTTTATTAAAGGAATGCAAATTGGGCCACAGCGGCTATCTTTGAGGAGGCCGAAAAGGGTGGGTGGGAGGCATCACTTCTCCAACAGGTGCAAATTCCTGTGATTCTTCCCTGCTTGGAGAGTATTGTACCTGTATCAAACACTCCGCTACCCTCTCTCCCTACATACACAGACACACACACGCACACACACACACACACAAGAATGATGGCCAAAGCAGATTTCAGACAGGTTTAACTTCTCGGTCTCAGACATCTTCATATAAAAAGACTAAAGACTTAAAGTCAACCCCCACCTCCATCTTTTTCCAATTCAGGACTTGCTCCTCGTGGTCCTCTAAACACACACTCGTGCTGCAAAGCAGGAGGTAAATGGTTCCAGTACCGGCAGATTGCAGGTTGAAGTCATTCTATCTCCTTGTAGTTTCATGTGTCCTTGACCAAAAGTCTGAAGCCTACAAATCTCCCACCACGCAGGTTGGTGCCTTGCACAGCAACTGCTGCTATCCGAGTATGAGTATGTGAATGAATCGAAACTAGAGCTGATACAATGCATAAATGTAGTCGATTTAAAAGACTACAAAAATTAGTCAATATGTCGATATAAATCAATTGCGTCCTAGTATCACAGATCATTGGATAAAATTGCGGCTAAAATAATGATCGTACATTCTTCACGAGCAATGTGAAGAGTCCAGTCTTCTGCAGACTTCAAAGTGCAGCTATGGTGGCACACTAGACCATGACCTGACACACAACTACAAGATATAGCTAAGCAAACTTCAATTAATTCTTTTGACCTTTTTCCCCCCTAACCAAGCATGTCATTATCAACACAAGGAGTGTGTTTCTAGTAGTAACGTTACCTTAGTCGACTGGTGTTTGACAGTCTCCACTGCTGCTTGAACTGAACTTAGAGTAGCGTCGCTTTTCATCTAGAAGGCCATACGCGAAAAAATGCTGTGTTGTGTATGGGCTTGGGTGTAAATACTTACTGAAGGCTTATTGAAAATATAAAATCACTTTTTGCACATGCAATGATTAAATTGAGTTGCCAATGACACAGACTTTTCAATATCTTCTTTTGGTTTATTTACATATGTTGATTTAATGTGGAAAAATAATTGCAAATTCACTACACACAAACTAAATCCACTGTTAACCAAAAAATTAGTTGTTAGGTTATTCAACTAATTTAATCGATCGATTAATCGCTTACAGAATTTTCGTTTGGGACAGCCCTAATCGAAATTGAACTTTAATGCCTTAAGTGCTTTAATAAAGTTACCAATCCCAGCCCATCCGTTCATGCTTGTACGAAATGCTGCTACAGGGACATTGAAAGTAGAAGGTGTATAGTATGTGATTCATGTGGTTACTAAATTTTAAATACCAACAAACTTTCAGCAGGATCCAGGAGGCCCTCTTCAAACACCTTGTTGAATGAATCCTGCTCGCATGTAGGCCTACTCTCCCCTCCTCTGCCCTCGATGGTTTCTGTCCTTTGTGTGTTTGTGTGAAGAGTAAACTCCCAGCATCCTGAGGGAGGCACGGCACAGTGCAGCCGAAATGCCACCTAAGTGCTAATTAAGGGGCCATATAAACAAAGCACCCGTAAACAATGACAGAGGAGGATATGACAGGGTAACGACCCAGCAGATGCCTGTGTGTGTGTGTGTGTGTGTGTATATGTGTTGTGAGTAAGTGAGTGTAAATGCATGATTGAAAGTAGTTTGGGGATTGGGTGTCATTGGAAAATATGAGTTACAGAGTGCGTATGTGTGTTTATATGTGCTTGATGTGAAGATATGCCTTGACATTTCAATTTGTCTGTGTGTGTGTGCGTGCGTGTGTGCGTATGTGTTAATGTGTCAGTGAGACACAGCAGGGAAGTATATGCATGGCAAACATGCACTGTGTGGGAATGTTTACATGCACAATGTGTGCAATACATACATTAATGTGTGAAACATAGGCCACACTGTGCATAAACTATATTTCATGCAAAATAAAACAAACAAACAGACAAAAAAAAATTTTGACAGCACATTTGTGGTTAGTATATGAATGCTGTCAAAATGTGTCAGTTTACAAAACAGTACTTATTAAATAAAAATCAGTCATGATGTCATGATAAAGTAGAATAAAGACAAAAGTATGTCCGTGCATAGCTTTCCTCCATCATAGACATTGATATATAGACTATATCAATGTATTCATCTTGGTTATGATCGGGAAATTACTGTACAAGAGTGGGAGGACGCTTAGGCATCCTGTGCCCCTTCCTGCCCCACGGGTGGTACTATAACCTCCCCCCACTGAAGTGTCAGACCTCCCATGAGGGAATTAGTCTTAATCAGGGATAACTTCAGCTTCAACAGGCCACATACTGTCAACACTTACTGTACCCAACAGCCCGTCGTATATTCCACTGCAACACAGACAGGCAGACATACACAATGCTTTCATATATATATATATTTTTTTTTGTGTGTCAATTAGATTGTGGCTTTTACTTTCTCATACCTCATACAGAAATGTGTTTGCACCATTCCCATATGTCTGCATGAGAAAGAAAGAGTACAATAAATAAATAAACAAAAAACACTTTAACAGCTTCTCCCTGCGATTCAGCAGGAAAAAACAATGCGTGCATGGACAGACACAGATAAATTCTCCCACGGCACGGGCCTCCCGTGGAAAAGCCATTTCATAAACACTGGCAGCAGCTCAGGCTCTGTGCAACAGACTCTCCTTCCAAGGAAAACCTCCGCAGATCCCCCCCGAGACTGGCGCTTTGCCCCCAGGGCAACCTCGGTGGGAACGCTGGTGTGCAAACACCATCTGAACAAAAAAAAAACCTCCTAATAATCCAATTAAGGACATAACTTCCCCTGGTGCACATCTCCTCAACAAAAGAGCCACATTAGAGAAAAAAAAAAAAAAACGCTAAATCAAAAGATGGAAAGAGAG
>JAVQKI010152160.1:0-12644 GCA_036025975.1 Nematalosa erebi
AAGATGAGCTTACCCGTCAGTGCCAGAGTGGCCACACGTAAGGAAACCTCAATGCACTGTGCACACGTATTTGGCAATTGGTCGATTACTTTAGAATCCATTCCATTTATTTAAATAGCATAATTAGTACGCTTTACCTTAAGGCTCTTCCCAGTGCCGGAAGTCTAACCCCCAAGCACAGTGCCCCCCTTAACACACACACACACACACACACACACACACACACACCCCACCTTACCCAGAGGATCAAGCATATGGCAACAGTGACAATCCTTCTTTCATCTGTCTGTACAACCAGAAGACAACAACAACTAATTAGTCATGCTCTCGGATCAGGGGGGCAGGCATGTTGTTGAGGGAATACTGTTATGGGGGTTGGGGGAAGGTGCAACAGACTTTGAAAAAAAAAGTAAAATAAATACTTTATCTGTAGCCTTCCAGGGCAATGTTCAGTAATTATATTGAAGTATGTATTTAGCACTAGAAGGGAAATTACCGGGTCATCAGAAAAATAGGTTAATTAAGAATTTTTTGTACGAGGACTGTGTCAGATTTAATTATTGGTGAAAGCAGGTGAAAATCACATTAGAGTATAATTCTGCTTGGAAACATTTTGCAGAAAACATGACTGAAAGTGCTTTTAGGCTCACGGGGGTGTCTGCTTCAGGCTCAGGGGGTTCCTACACACACACATATACACAAACAGACACATACACACAATCTCACACAGCGTTTGTCTGAGTAAATATGGTTTTAATCACAGAAGCTTATCTCTGCGATAGATCTTCCCCAGCCTGAGGGCCTGAAGTTTAAATCAGTGAGGGAGACCTCTGTGGAGGTGGAGTGGGACCCCCTCAATATCCCCTTCGATGGCTGGAACCTCATCTTCAGAAACACGGTAAATGCTCTTGACTTGACCTCTCCCCCCAGGCGGCAATTGATCTTTTTTTTTTTTTTTCCCCTGGCTTGGAATCGTTTGGCAAACCATCCATGATTATCCACACTGCTTACTGGGAGGAACAGCATATGTGATATAAAAATCTCCCTTCGCTCTCCAGAGAATCCAGAATGGCTAGCTGTGCGTCTGTGGGAAAACATATACACGTATCCTGTGGAAAAATAGTCAATGGCATGGCAATATGTGAAGGCTTGTTGTCTGGAAGTGTATAGTTTCATGGGACAGGGAAAATAACCCTTGTCTGAAGCTTCTGTCCATGACTGGATGGCCTGTGTGCCACAGCAGGGGTTTTGTCTCCATTGGGCTCTCTCTTGGGGCCTTTAGGAAGAAAAAGAAAGTAGTTCTGTCAGGATTTGTGCACCGAAATCAAAACCACCACTACCACAAGACGTACACACATCTCCACCAGCAAGTCTTTCAGAAGCGATTAGGTTCTCCCTTGCTCATTATGTTTAAAAGAGGTACGCCAGACAATGAATGCCATTTACCACTCCCTTGACATTGCCAAAAGTATCACTAGAATCACCAAACTGAACTTCCATTATTCCGTGATTGGATAATCTATCTGTCCATTTCCTTTAACCTCCAATAGAGATAGATCTCATTACAATTAACATCAGCCAGCAATATATCAAGGCTAAGCTTAATACAGCTGCTTTGGTAAGATATAGAATTCACTATGGAATTCTTTATCTCAGTGGAATTTGTATTAGCACACATTTTATTTGCTCCTTTATATTTCATTTGATTTCAAATAACAGCAGGTGCCTTCACACAGTGGACATTGAACCAAGATTAGTTCCTTTGGAAACAATTGTGACTTTCTCTTGGCAACTCCGTATCTCTTTTCACTGGCACCTCCTCAAAGATGCCAGCCCTCAGAAACCTTGGTGCGACGCACAACACTGACATGTAGCCAGCTCTGGAGGATGGATATAAACAATGCGAACAATGCTTTCAATCTCTGTTGACAATGGCTTCTCTGCTTTGCCTTTGATGACAGAAAGAGGAGAATGGCGAGATCCTGAATGCGCTGAGCCCGCCTGAGACCACCTTTGAGCAGTCAGGCCTGGGACCTGGCCAGGAGTATGAAGTCAAACTGCAGGTGGTGAAGAACAACACCCGTGGACCCCCTGCCACTAAGAACTTCTTCACAAGTAAGCAGTTGTTCTGAGTGATTAACCTGAGCCAATTTGGGGACCCTTATTTTAGAGAGGAGAGGGAAAAAGAAAAGGATAGAACGGAATAAAAATGAGAGAGAAGGAAAAAAAGAAAGAAAAAGACAGAAAGAAAGACACAAAAGGGAGGGAAAAAAAGAAAGGAAGGAAAGCAGAAAGGAAAGAAGAAAGAAAGGGTTGATGAATCTGACTGAACTTTTGTATAAATCCAATTATTGTTAGTTGATGTGTGAGTTGATGACTTCCTGCCTTGGAACTGGTGTCATAACTATCTTTAAGCCAGTAAAACCTTCCTGCATTACATTCAACACCAGTTATCCTGAGGCGCTGACACTCCCACCCCCATTCCTCTCTCTTTTCTTCTATTTATTCTTTTCTCTGTCGCTCTGTCTCTCTCGAGCAAATGTTGGAAATTTCACACCTGCCACTGGTGTTATTTGTCTGGGCTTTGTAAAATGTCTCTTCTAGCTACCTTTCATTAAAAATAATCTCATTACCCTTTATAGGGTGATTCCTGACTTACAGGAAGCAATAAAAAGTCGAATGCGAGAGGTTGCCCTCTTCTAAAGTTAATCATTTTTGTTGGGCTGTTTTGAGCAGACGGTAATGGTTTGCTCTGGCTAACAACGGCTGACATTTCAGATCCACACCACAGCTGGCTTGAATTGGCTCCGATAATAGGCCAGTTCGGTCTATTGTCAAATACTAACAGGCCCTTTGGGCAGGCAATCAGATAAAAGGTTATAGTCCAAACAGCAGCTTATTTGAATGGCTGAGAAGGGCATGTTGAAAGTGAAAATGTTGGACGTCTGTGTTTTGGCAAGTCACGGTCTAGAACACTGAACAGTGTTTCCCTCGCCTTCTTTCAATAGACTCTGGTATAATAAAGCCCTCAGTCGGAGGAGCCAAAGTTCCGCTCTCTCATGGTTTTGTGAAAATTTTTATTGCCTGGCTGCATGCGGTCGCTAGGTCAAGCTCTCCCCTTCCCCTTATTTACGGCTTGCAAAAATGGCCGACGCATGCGACAGTATAAACAAAACCCATATGTGGAAAAGCCATTAGGTACCTGACATTTCTCTTTCATACACCACCAGCCCACCCCCCACACACCCACTCTGTTTCTGCTGGGTCTGTGGATTCCAGATTGGGTTTTATACAGAGGGAGAAGCATTTATGGATTTATGAGCGCCGGGAGGGCCTAAAGCTTCTGGTAACCTGAATGCTATGACAGGCTAATGTTGCACGCATGCAGAGCAGAGGGAACCTGTGGCTAAATCCATACCCGTTTGCCGCGTTCCCTTCCATAGGCCTCTGTTGGCCTGTTTCAGACACTTAGTAGTAGAGGCATAACGTTAGAGGCTTCGCGTTCTGACAGCGCTAAGTAGGTGCTAGCTACGGGGAGGCTCCCGTGCCATAGAATGGTATGAAGAGCACGTCAACCCCCTTCAAGATCTTCCCAATGCTAGGACCTTGCACTCAGGCAAAGCTGCTTGAAGCGCACAAATGCAGATTTGCTGCTTTATCTTGGGCTCGCAGAAGGACGACCTCTCCGCAGTTGCTGCGTGTGACAAACCAATTTCCCCCCCTGAGTAAGAGCCTTCTAGACACTTAGAGAACACAGTCTAGGGAGAGTTTTTTTTTTATATAATGATCTAATGTGTGCTTAGACTGATAATTCCCAAAGCAAAGAAACCCGAGGTGGAAGTGATCAGCAGTAGGATGAATATTAATTTCAAAGGGAAGAGAAAGTTCAGAAAGTCATTTCAGGCTGTGTAGCAGTGATAACTCACTGGTGTTTTAATGTCATCCATACACACACACTCTCTATTGCTTTTTCTTTTCCTCTCTCTCCCTCCCTTGCTCCTTTTTTTGCACCATTTACACTTTTACCTCAACTTTGTTTCTCTCGCTTGTTTTGTCTCTTACCTCACTTTCCATGCATCTCTCTCTCTTGTTTCATGGTTCTCACTTTCCATACATCTCTCCTTCTCTCTGTCTCCTTTCATGGTCCTCACCTGTCCCTCGGCAGGAATCGACTCCCCCAACCAGGTGGACATACGTGACGTGACCGACACCTCTGCCCTGATCACCTGGTTCCAGCCCGTATCTCAGGTGGACGGTGTATCCATCTCCTATGGGCCCATCCCGGACATCTACGACCGCCAAACCGTGGAGCTGTCCTCCTCTGACACCCAGCACCACCTGAGTGACCTGCACCCTGACACCTTGTATGAGGTCGGCCTAATGGCCAAACGAGGAGAAATCACCAGTGTGCCTGTGTATGAGACTTTCCTCACTGGTAAGTGGAACAGCAAGGCGACAAAGGCCTGGATCTCACTCCGCTCAAATTAGCCCTGTAGGGCAAAGTTCAGGGCCTCTTAAAGCCTTTCCTGTGAGTAATTAACCACTATTAAAGCATTATTAGAGTGCTATTACAGTTTGACTCATCTATAAAAGAGTTATTATGAAATTAGGGTATTATAAGGCACTACTATTACTGCACTGTTGTCTACTCTTAAATGCAGGAAGAAAGTTAAATCTTTGTCAGGAACTGTAATCATTTAGAGGTTTATGAAATGGATTAGTCATAGGTTGGTCAGATATGCACATTTTTTAACTGTATCCTGGGTAAATGGAGGTAATTATTCCCCATGTGAGATGCAAGCATGTCCAGAATGTGCCTGATCGTTTCACTGTGGAAATATTTACTAGGCATCCCTCAAGGAGCCTTGGTGGGGGGGACCACACACACACATGACAGCAGGAAGGTGTCACACACACACACACACACACACAAAAAAAAAAACCTGAGCTGTTTTTCCAGATCTGGATGCCCCGACGGACCTGCAGTCAGTGGAGCTGACTGACGACAGCATCACCCTGGAATGGAGGAACAGCCGGGCCAAGGTGCACAGCTACCGTGTCAAGTATGGGCCCCTGTCTGGAGGCGAACATGGAGAGAGAGTCTTCCCCGCAGGGCCCCAGGACACCACCCAGGCCAGGCTCACTGGTGAGCCACCCCCACCCCCCCAACAGACACACACGCATATACATACACATGCACACACACACACACACACACACACATACACAAACATACACAGTATGTCTCACACTAGATCAAACAGCACCAACAACAGCAGGTGGCAGCGCCTGAGTGAATAGAGAGTAGAAACTGCCAGGGATCAGTTAAAAAAAAAAAAAGCAACGTGTGTGTGTGTCTGTTTGTGTGTGTGTGTGTCTGTGTGAGTGTGTGTGAGAGAGAGTTTAAGTAACCTCAGAGTTAATCACAAACACACATGCTTGACTGTTTTTCCTGTTCATTTCATTTGCCCTTTGCCATCAACAAGAGGCCATTAGATGTGTTAGCAGTGTGATGCTAATATGTTATAATGTTTGTTGTGGCCCTCATAATTCCAACTCATTAGTGCGTGGAGCAAAATTGCTTGGCTTTCCATTAGTGCTATCAAAGAGGATTGTTTTCCCAGCAAGCAGCTTAAGAGCATCTATACCTTCATTGTTCAAACTGAATGGGAATAATTCAATGTAAAGTCCTCCTCTGCCAAGCATTTTGCCTAAGTAGTTTGACGGCCTCCCTAAAATTTTCACTATTACATTCAATGGCTCCCTTTTGTTAATGTGTCGCAAAATCGTTCGGTGGACCACAAAGGCCCCGCTTTATTAGAAAACGGCCGGAGGGACTTTTGCATTCAAGCCCTAAATGAAATCACACAGCCACTTGTTTCAATGTGAAAATCCCAGTCAAACCAGAAGGACCAGGCTCTCTCTCTCTCTCTCTGTCTCTCAGCGCCACTCCTATTATATCCCGTGCCTTCAGGCAGTCTCCCTCTCTGAACCATGTTCCACTGCATGCAAGGATTAGCCCGGGATGAAATATATTCACAAGGCGTAATAGATTCTTTGTCTGTCCCAGTCCTTTGTCCCCTGGGCGGCTCATTCTCCTTAACTAAGGCACTGGGTTTGTATGGCAAAAACGGCTGTGCAGACACAAGCCCCACACAATCCCTCTGTTTTCTTTCTCTCGTCCTGCAGTTATTATCCGTAATTGCCGTCACGCATGTGATTTTATTGATAACGGGTTTCCTCTACATTAGGTGTCATTTCATGCTGCAGCACTCCTTTGCATTGACCTCCTTGTTGGGGGCTAATAAAGGGTATTGAGTGTGTGTTTGTGTGTGTGTGTGTGTTTGTGTGAGTGTGTGTGTGCATGTACGTATGCATGTGAAAGAGAGACTGTGTGTGTGTCTGTGTGTGTGGGTTTGGTGGGGAGTTGGTGTTTGGATGGAAGCTCCCTCATCGTGGGGTGTCTGCGCTATCAACATCTCTTGTGGGCAGGCCAAATATTGTGTTTGGCCTGTGGCGCGGGCCTGTCGCACACAGCTCAGGCTCAGGCTCAAGTGGGTCCCCACATCAAAGCGAGCAAAACCCTCAGCTCCATCACTGCAGGAGACGCCACATAGACTTGCAAATAAGTGGCCATGGTGTTTTCTTTACATATCTAGTAACATGTAACCGCGCGTCAAGAAGCCTCTTTGAACGAGTGAGAGGTTTTTTGTTTTTTTTCCAATGCAGACACTGAGAAGTTTTCATCAGCCAAAGCTCTATTTTTATCCTTTCTCCTCCAGGCTTGAAGCCAGGAACTGAGTACGGTATGGGGGTGACTGCCGTTAAGGATGAACGCGAGAGTTTGCCCACAACAACTAATGCGGTGACTGGTGAGACTCCTTTCATTTAACAGTTTGTCCTCATAAACCTTTGGAAAAACTTCCAAGTTTCCTTTTAGGCTTTTAGGAAAATATGAAGTCGCCAGACAGACAGATGCCATTAACTTGTCCAGAAAGTCAAATTTTCAGCCTGTTGTCTCCCTGGTGTCCCTTCCCCCTGGTGTCTCTGTCCTTCTCTTAGATCTTGATGCCCCGAAGGACCTTGAGGTGAGCGAGGCCACCGAGACCACGCTGCTCTTGGTCTGGACCAAGCCCATGGCCAAGATCGACATCTACCGCCTGGTGTTTGTGTCGGCTGAGGGCCGACGGGCCGAGGTGGAGGTGCCTGGTGGCGCCAACACCCACACGCTGGTCAACCTGACGCCTGGCATGACTTACACCATCTCCCTTGTGGCGGAGCGAGCCAGAAGGAAGAGCTCCCCCGCCACCATCACTGCCTCCACAGGTCAGTCCAAAAACATCCCAGAAAATGTCTTAACTTCTGAATGTCTGTTTGCTGTGTGTTTTTTCCCCCTGTTTCATGCTACTGCAGTTCATGTCTCTGGTTTGTTTAAGCTCCCAGGGACTCAGACCATGTAAATCCTCTTCTGGAGTCAGTCTGGAGTCTCATCAGTGTCCAGCACGTCGGATAAAGACCAATATCTTATTTCTAACTCGATTTAAAAAATGCCACAGTTGAGCACATTTAAAAAAATAAACATAAACGTTATTGTTTCAGTTGGGGCAGTTATTCTACAGTGCCCACATGCCGTCAGCTTGGGACCCAGCAAGCCAAGGCCAAATTCAGACATGAATTGGATTCATTGTTACTCTGATATTTTTTTTTCTGCTGCTTCCTCCAACGTTCATTTAGTACAAGTGGGTTTATTTTACTTCTTTAAAAAAAGGCAAGGGAAAGACAAATAAGATGATTACTGCATTCTATCATTATTTTCCCCTCCCTTGTTCCTTTCTTTTCCCCGAGCCCTGCGGTTTGGGGGCGCTGCTTAAACTTCCAAGGCAAACATTTCCTAAAGAACATTCGGTTGTTACGCAACAGGGGCACAGTCATTAACTGTACTGCCTTGGGCAAAAATTGATATGACATGGGTGGCTAGAGGGGTGGGAGTTTGGGGGGTTGGTGGTAGGACAGGGAATAAAAATGGCTTTTCATAAGGTGCCATGTGCTTTCTTCGTCGGGGATGGTAGGAAGACCAGAATGAGTTGGGCTGGGGCTCCGCAACAATGCTCATTCATGTGATAATTGTCGGGAGTGAGCACACTCCCTTCTGGTTTTGTGCGATTTGACCACGATGAACTGTGGGGTGATTTGATAAATAGGCCACATGCTGAGGTCCCTGTTCTGACATTGTCTCAGCCGATCGGCGGTGCCATAATCCACCCGCATTAATTTCTGCTGCCATTATCATTTCCAGACACGTAGGACAAACAGGCAGTACTTGCCACAGCCAGCTTATAAATAAAGGGATTGGTAAGAGGATGGGGGGGGGGGGGACTGGAGCTATGGATTAGGGAATCCTACCTCACTTATATATCGCAAGCATCGCTTTTGCTGCGTCCAGAGGGATTACATGACTTTTTGAGTTTAAGTGACTGAGAAAAAAACCTTGCAATGAGTCAATAAAGGGTTATATGGCCTTTTGTGGGAGAAAAAATGATTTTTAAAAGAAATATGTGTTTGAAGAGAGAATCAGAAGAAACCAAGGGAAATAAGCAAATGTTATTTGGTGGTGGTGGAATTGCTTGCTTTTTCCAGTGTACTTTATTCTGTGGTGGAGTGGGCTCTGGAAAAGAGCGGTGTTGCATGACAGAGCTCCTACCCTAAAGGGTAGTTGAGCAAGAGACTTTGCATGACAGGGAAGCTTCCCATATGCATGAATGGGGAAGAATCACTAAATGCATCAGAAGTACGTAAATCCACACCTCATCAACCTTGCATCTGTATCCTACCATAATAGCACCAGTGGCTGAATCCAAATGCCCACCCTAAAGGAGAAATCCGGCATGAATCAATCCATAGCCCTGTCCAAGTGTTGTCGGTAGGAAAAAGAACAAGACAATTTGGTACAACAGAGACCAAATAGTGAACTGGCAGCTAAAACTAAGTCAATGGGGCTCATGCTGTACTTTAAGTTTCATTTCACTATGCCCCATTCAGTTAACATTAGTTATTGATTTGTTATCCAGTCTATGTTGCATCAAATTTTCTGGTTCTTTTTCTTACAGACATCATTCAGTGACCTTGAACAAAAGGGCTATGCCCTGATTCTCACCGGATTTCTCCTTTAAGCCCTTAACCCTCAGATTTCATTGGCATGAATTAGCTTCTGGAACAGCTGATTCATGTCGGTAAATCTTTGAGGATTCAGAGCTATTTTCTTGTATCACTGACCAGCCATAGCATTTGGCTTAGGAGCGCGTTTGGTGTTTGACTTGAGAGGACAAATTCTCATAATAATTTAATTTCATTGCAAGTACCATTTTCCTTAGTAAAGATAGTACCTTTAAGTTCCACTACATCAACTGGAGATGAAAGATACACAAGATTCATGTTCACCTACATCTGAGCACCATAACAGACGATAATGGTGATGGTGTCTGTTTATGATAATGATGATGGTAATGGCCACTACTTTAACAATCCCCTGAGTGAATTAATGGCACTTCTTCTGAGCCATGAAGCAACTCCTCTCACTCTCACTCCTCAAAGACTCTGCCAAAAGCTGGTGCTGCTCCCATCATTCCACCCTCCATCACTCCATTCTTTCAGTCATTCATCCTTTCCTTCATTCCTTCCATCCTTCCCGCATTCCATTTACATCTCCATTTTTCCACCCACTCCACAGCGTGTGTTGGGGTGGTAGGAGATAATGGCTGCCTGTTTAGTGCATCTCGAGGCTTGCTTGCTCGCTCGCTTTTCCTAGCTGCCTCACATCCCGAGTGCTGACACCGCACAATAGCATCCAATTACAGGATGCTCAGTGCTCGTGCATGGCTTGTGTTGCACTGTGATGTGTGTATGTGTGTGTGTGTGAGTGAAGCGTGCCTGTGTACTCCTGCTCTGGCGGGCTACACGGGACCTTCAGGAGTTAATGGCTCGCTTAGAGCCATTAATTGGGAAGCAAAGCTGCCTCAGCAGAGACTGAGTCAGGTGCATGCATGATGGTAATGGCTCGTGCATGGAGGCATTGTTTGCTTTACTGTACAGCCCAACTCCTTTATGGCTGTAAAGGGCATTTGGACCTTCTCTGTGGGCATGGAGGGATTTGTTTGCTTTGGTTGTGTAAAAAGCAACTGGAATGCATTAAGCTGAACTGAAGATGTTGGGTTTTAGGGGTGGGGGCGGGGAGTTAAAGTGTTGGGAATTTCCAGTTGTATTCTTGGAGCATACAGGTTCTCAAGATTCTACTGCAAGAATTTTGGACATCTGAAAATGATTTTTCATGGTTTCTCAGAATTGGATCCTCTTCTTTTTTTGTCTCTCATTTGTTTTAGTTTTTTTGTTGTTGTTGTTGTTTATGTGTCAGTTCTACTTAGTCAGATGCATGTCTTGTCTTTTACATTAATCATACATTTATTTTTGACACAAAAGTGACCAAAGATGTTGTGGACCTTCATCCAGCAGATGCAAGTCAAGGATCTACTGCGAAGAAAGATGAGAGAGAGCCTCTTCAACCCTATTCAAAATAACTGTCCTCTAGTCACCTGTCAATCATGTGTCTTTCCTCACCCTCATCTTCCCAAGATTGACCATTTTTCTGTCTCGTTAATACCATGTTGGTGTGTTTATCATCCAGACCTGGAGAAGCCCCAGGTGGGCAGTGTCACTGTCTCCGATGTGTCATGGGACAGCTTCCTGGTGTCCTGGACCATGGAGCGGGGCGGATTTGAGAGCTTTCTGATCGAGGTTGAGTCTGAGGGCGGTGAGGAGACGCACAACCTCACCTTGCCAGGCGACGTGTACAGCCAGGCTTTCACAGGCCTCCTCCCTGCCACCTTGTATAAGGTCACTCTCTATGGCGTATATAGAGGCAATCTCTTCGAGCCTGTCTTTGCCGAGACCACAACAGGTACAAACGTTCAGTGAGCCGTTCGTCACTTTAGCCGTCTGTTTCTTTCTTTCTTTTTTCCTCTCTTTCTATCTTGTCCTTGCTTTCGTCATCTAGCTCTGTTTCCACAAATCTCAGCTAATACTTAAGCCGTGTTTCTTTTCCCTGGCACCATTGTGTCAATGCTGAGCTTAAGACAGCATGTTGCATGGAAATATTAGCAGCAGCTAACCTTGCACATCTGCGCTAGCGGTATGTGGCTAAGTATCATATCCATCCTGTTCTGTTAGTATTTTCCACCATACCCTCCAGTGCCTTTAATATTTACAACCCTCCATTGCACAGATTACCTAGGCAACAAGATAAAACTTGAGGGAGGAGGAGAGCAGAGGAAAAATATATGACCCTCTTATTCTGAGAAGTGGTTTGTTGCTCAAGTGCTAACGTCAAAGAAGCCCAGGCTTGGCCTCTGTATTCATCTGCCTGTCAAGGCATGCCATCATTAAAAAAGGAAAAAAAAAACACCTGGATCAACGTATTCACTTTACAACAGCTGTATTCTCTCCTCTCTTACAAAGACACTGCAGGTGCAGCAGCCATTTACTTCCTAAACAAATCAATTCACCTGAGAAATGATACACAAGTAAATACAAGTCTAGGGAGAGCACCTGAGACAAACAAAAGATAAAAGGAGGAGGTGTACAAATTAAACAGTTCCTCCAAAAAACTTTTCAACTCTTAAAACTGGCAGGCATCAGAATATTATAAGTTTCTACAGTGATGCACCAAATTTATATTCCAAATTACTTTGTTCATCAGTCATTTCTCAGTCAAGTATTCTTTTGCCAGTAATTTACTTTGTGTATAGAGCGTTGGGCCCTTTCCCTAATAACATTATCAAAAGGACATGGCCCTGTGTGGACTGTTGGGGGGGAAGTGACCCCGAGGGGTTTTTGTCATTTCTTGTCAGGGATCTCGTCAGTATGCACGCCCAGTTTCCAACCTCCAGACTGCTCCTCGTTCTCAGGCTCACATTCACACATTTTCTTGGCATTTGTCAGCCTACAAGAGACTGCAGAGGCCACAGCCATCAGCCACTGCATGCTAATAGGCACCATAGACACTCAGTAGCCCAGTGCAGCTATGAACCTGGTTCCAGTTCCTACTGTAAAACCCTGAGTGCATTGAGAAAGTATGTATGGAACCGTCTTACTCAAGCTGGTGAGTAAGTCATCTGGCAGAGCAAAAGCAGTGCAGTGCAAGAATCCTGTGGTGTGCCTACAAGGGCAACTGTTCCTCATCCAAACCAGCTGAGGACACAGAATAAAATCTAAGCTCGCACAAAAAAGCAACAAGGGACATACAGGTCGGTGTAATACACAAGATAAGACTAGGACAGTAATAACACATATCAGCGTTGCTCGGCTCTGGACGTTATTGAGGTGTTATTACATACTGAGCTACCCCCCCCTCAACACTCCCACCCCCGCCTGAGGAGTCCTGGTTCTCCAGGTTAGCTGGCGCCTTGTTCCGCAGCCAACAACAAACGGCTCTTTGTGCACTCAGATTGAGTTAGCTGAGGGCAGTTTGGAGAAAAGTGATCCCTGGCTACCACATGTTAGCACCCCTAAAGTAACCCCCCCACCCCCCCCCCAAAAAAAACCCTCTTGTGCCCCCCCCCCCTTCCACGTTCCCCCTTCTTCTCTCCTCTGAC
>JAVQKI010152167.1:0-13798 GCA_036025975.1 Nematalosa erebi
TCCGGGGTGAAAGCACCTTAAGTGCATGGCGTAGCGCACAGGTGACTCTGTTGGTACAAACACTCGACCTACACACGTATGTGATGGACATCCAGGTGCTGAAAGCACCGCCTCTGGCGATCAGTAGAAATGAAATAGAACATGTCTTTTAAATGGTATGCATGGTAACGCGGTTTATGTTTTCTTCAGTTACTGCTCAGTAAATATATATTCTTATTATCAATCTAATCTGTAAAGGATTTGAACAGGATATGTTTTGTTATTATTCATTATGTTGCTTGTCAGCAGGACCGTATGCACATGTAATGTGATTATAGTCTTAACAGTATTGCAGTGTACGACCTGGGATCCATGATGAACTTAGAATACCATTGCATGATAAAAGCTGTTCACCAGCTCTGAGGATGGTGACTGGAAAAGTTACAGAGATACCCATGTTGGGATCTTCACCAGCTCTCTCCAGATGTGATGTGTATGTGTGCAGACACTCCCTTCAACCGTTTTTTGTCTATTTTTACCCCCTGTACCTTCTTGAGGTGCTTTGGTCTTGGTCCTTGCAGCTGTCAGCTGCCTGACACTTTTGGATGTGTGCACAGTTAAGATCGCTTTTTTTAAACTCTGAGACAATCAAAGGCAACGGTCTGTCTGAACCTCAGCACTAATAACATGAGAAGAGAAGATAAGAAAAAAAGAAAAGAAAGACAGGTTTGAGAGGTTGCTCTCCATTTTGTGTTTGTGTTGTTGTGCGTGTGTGTTTGCGTTTATGTGTGACACCAATACTATCAACACTCCTGGGCAGAAAAAATGAGGCACTCATGACAAACCAACTCAATTTGTTGTTTTTGGACAGGTGCATATCATAGTCAAATTGGCTTTCAAAAGGTCTGAGGGCATTGACCTGTGGACCTGTGGAAAGCTATCAGAGGTCAAATATTTGGTTCAGGTGTAGTTAGTAAAACTCACTGCTCAAAGACCTTCTGTTGGCCTATTCTGCAACAGCTCACTTTCTTTTAAAGAAAACCAATGGGAAAGCAATGTAATATATAAATTTTCCTTTCAATGTAGATGTGGTATAAAACCTTTTGTAATACTGCTGCTTATTGCCAATGTGATTGGCAACATTAAGAGAACAGTAAATGCAAAAAAATAAGGAGGAACATGTTGCCTCATTTTTTTTTGCCCAGCAGTATAGACCTAACAGTTGTTATCTGTTGCGAGTGTGTATTTAGTTTCCTGTCTTTACAAGGCAACTGCTTTTTGAGAATTTGAATCCGCAAACTCAAATATACCAAATTCACAAGAGTTCTTGTTTCACATTTGTCAGCCCCATATCGATAGATGTCCTATCCAGGAACTGTCCTACACCTTAGCATTTTTCAGCTCCTCAAAATGTATTGAGGACACTGTGTTCCATCATAGGATGGGTAAATATGTTTGTTTTTTTGTTTGTTTGTTTTTTTCTCCTTTCCTTTGAATGATGGTCCATCCATTCATTGAGGAGCATGTGTGAAAGTGAGTTGTGGAGACGCTGGGGACTCTAGACATTGGGGAGAAGATTGCGTTCTGACTGGTGCGGTCCAGCCCAGTAACCTGTCTGTGGCGTCCAAGCTGTTGGCCCGAGCTAAAAACACTGACGCACGGAAGGGGCTGAGCGGTTTCTGTGGTCCATAGCAACAACAAGCAGTGATGGCAGGAAACCAAAATCACCCACACATACACACACAAACAAATAGCAGGCGCCTGCACACACACACACACAGAGACAGACACAGACAAACAAAAAGAAAAACAAGAACACTGATGTCACCCTGTTTTCACAAGGTCAGATATACTTACATCTTCTATATTAGTCAGCCCATATATTTTTTTGGCCTCCGGCATTGTCTGCGTGCTTGACAGCAATGACTGACTGACAGACAGACAAGCTGGCTGATTGAGGCGAGCTGTTAACGGTTATTTAGAGTACCGTTGCTTCCCTGAGGGGGAAGTTTCCATCCTGTGATTAATTAGATTAAAGCCAGAGTTCCACTGTGGTCTGTTCAAAAAATTTGAACGGCAGTAAACGTTTGTGGTGGCCTCTGTAATTTTAGGTTTAAATGGTCTTGTGCAGACATTCCATTTCAGCTGTAACCACTTGGGTCCTGGGCCCCTGTATGTTCGATGCAGCTATCTCCTGAAACTATTTGGGAACGTTCACAAGTGTTCATAGAGAAGCTAAGCTGAAAAATGGTTGCACTTTTGCAAATATTTACTTATGTGTCCAAAATTAAATGAGTGGAGCATAGAGCAAGACTTTTAGACAGATCAGAAGAAAACCAAAAAAAGATTTCATTGATAGCTACTCTCCTCTTTCTGCACAGAGAATGTACTGTGTGTTCAGAATCAGATCTAAGAGATAAAAATGGTGGTTCAAAGAAAAGACTTGCCATGTTGCGAGATGCTGATGGCTTTTATGTCAGACCTTAAACCAGCCCTTTAGTCTCGGAGACACTTGGTTAACATCTCTGACCTTGAATTCTCTTGTTCCTCACAGGAGCATGACATCGAGACTGCACATGGAGTCCTCCATGTCACCATGCGAGGCACCCCCAAAGGCAACCGACCTGTCATTCTCACCTACCACGACATTGGACTCAACCGTAAGTCTTCACCCCGATCACTTGAACCCTGTTGACCCTTCCTCTATGCTCTGGAAGTGGCTTGATTGTCAACTGCATCTTGTTTCATTGGTGTGTGACAGTTTGTAGTACATATTAGGACATTGAGAAGCTTCTCAATACTGCTGAGAAACATACACTTCATGGCTGCTGGTTTTCTGTAAGACAAACTACCAACCAACCCAGGACTGTAATGTAAGGTGTACAGTGTAAAATATATGTGCAAAAGAAAGAAAATATACTTGTATTGATGCCATGCTTTTTGAGTTACAAGTGACATTGCACTTGGTGTCTTACTAAATAGGGTGAGAGAGATCAGCTTTGAGTGTAAGGATATGGGTCACATGGTAGGGAGGATTTCTTAGAATAGTCCAGGTGAACAGGTCAAGGACCTTAGGTGATTTGAGGTAGTTATGTGGTTTAGGGTATGTATTTTGTCTAATGTCCTTTTCTTTTAATATGACACTAGAAACCTTGACTGCGCAGCATCATACAAGCACTTTGACCTCCAGAATTCCTCCGGCTTATCTGTTTCTTTGTTTGTTTGCAGATAAATCATGCTTCAACACTCTGTTCAACTTTGAGGACATGCAGGAGATCACCCATCACTTTGCAGTGGTCCACGTTGATGCTCCTGGACAGCAGGAGGGGGCTCCCCCTTTCCCTACAGCGTAAGGCTCAACCCTGCCAGCACCCCAGAACACCACCACCACCATCACCAGCATCCTCATCCTTATCATCATAACAATCATCATTACCAACTCTATTGTTGTAATCAACGCTTGTTAGTTGCAATTGTTGGAAGTGGCATAGCTCATCTCCATGCCTCTGATGGGAGCACTTCACACCAAGTTTCATTGCCGTGTTGATTGTGATGCATGTCTTCCGTATCACGAAAATCAGACCTGTGATTGAGTCAGTAGGGGTGCTGACCTCATCCCTGTTTTACAGCAGCTGAGGATCCTGAAGGCACACGCACTCAGTTGATATTTATAGACCTCGAAGCGCTGGGTTCTTCAGCTTCTGCTTTCTGCACACACACCCTCCTTTTCCTTCGGGTCTGTCTTGTTGCCTTGTCTTTTTTTCGCATTAATTGACAGCTCCACACCTCTCCATCAGCCATTATTTTCATGGCCGTTTTTTAATTTGCCGCCGAACCTGACAGGGTGACACGGTGGTGGTGGTGGCAGCAGTAGCGATGGCGTTGTGGCAGCGCATCAGCTCTGCTCTAACAGACCCCTGTCCGATTGTGTTAATATCTCTCCTGTGATCGGTCTGTCACCATGCCAAGCCCTGCTTGTTGGCAGCAACCTCGCTAAATCTGAGCAATGTGGAGACTCCATGGCACTGTGTGTGTGTGTGTGTGTGTGTGTGTGTGTGTGTGTGTGTGTGTGTGTGTGTGTATGTGTGTGCGTGCGATCTCACACAGCTGGACATTTGATCAGTGTTGGGCAGCAGGCTGGTGGTGGGCATAGAGCCTGGAAAAGAGACCCGTAATTTACTGTAAATCTCTCTTCCATTCAAAGAGAGAATAACAGAGGTGGAGTGGGATTATTCTGAATACACTATTAGGGAAATCTAGAACACTTTTATTAAGGCATCTTTCTTCTACACTGTGTTGTGAATGTGTCATCTGGTACTCTTAGCCGATCTTTAGAGGTTAACTGTTAACAGCTAACTGTTTATATATCATGTTAATGTCAGGAGACTCATTGACGATGTGCTGTGAAGCTGTATCACCACCTCCCAAATCTTGAAATTCTGCTAGAACAAGCAACCATTCCTCCTACTCACAGTTTCAGACTAGTGCTACACCCCAACCGGACGCATAACTGAAACATTCCGTTTGCGCAGCGTAAAAATAATTCTAGAATGTCTGCCGCACGTTCACGTCTGGTGTTACTATTTCCATTGATTGTAATGGAAGGTAATTGTTGCAGCACATACAGAAAGCTTGAGCTATGCTCCTGGTGTAGCCTCTCGAAGAGTCCCCTGTACTTAGGGTTACACTCTAATGCATCTGTTTTCCTGAGACGCGAACTTCCTGGGGAGAAATTTCACTTGGATCAAAGGGAATTTGTTGCATAAGAATTACAAGTGCTCTCTCCCTCCCTCTTCTCCCTCTTAGGTACCAATACCCCACTATGGATGAACTAGCAGAGATGATTCCCTCAGTCCTGACCCAGCTTAAGTGAGTACTTGCCTTCCACCATGTGGTTTCTGCCGCTGCCTCCCCACCCTAGCGGTATGCGAGTATAAGGGCACCAGTGTGATTGCGCTGTTAAGTGTCATGGAGAGGAAACAGCTTGGTGGTAAATGATCCTCCATGAGCCACTGATACATCTTGATGGTTGTGTGTGTTTAGTCATACAGACCACATTTGGTGATAAGAAAACTGCTGATCAGTGACATTCTGTCACAGTTTTGGGTGTGAAGAGTTGTGTGTGTGTGTGTGTGTTTTTGACTTTTTGCTTGTTGTGTTTCTGCTGCAGGATAAACAGTGTTATCGGGATTGGAGTGGGTGCTGGAGCATACATCCTCTCCAGGCTGGCTGTGAGTCCGCTGTTGCTCTTTTCATCCGCTTGATGAAATCTAATTTCCTACAGTTTATTCTACCCCATTTTACAGTTTTGTTCAGCTCTAATTCTCTTCTAAATCTGTCCATTTTCATCCTGTCTCCCATGTTCTCCTGGAGTGCTTGCTTTGTCTCTCTGCATGAATTAGTTACTTGTACCCAACACAGATGCACACAGCAACACTTTACATACTCTTTAAATAGGCGGGGCAGCAAATGCAGTTATGAGTCTCATCCCAGTGTGTGTGTGTGTATGTGTGTATGTGAGCTCCAGGGAGTAGAGCCTAGCTATAATATGAGAAGAACTGATTTGGTAAACAGAGGGGCCCGTCCAGTCTATCCAGAGCGTACTATAATGAGTGCAATAAGGGATGAACTTAACCTCTATCTCCACAGTTAATCCCTTTAGTGGCATAGTTAAGGTCCCTTTTAACACACACACACACACACACACACACACACACACACACACACACAGTTTGCTTCAGATGGACGTAGTCAGCCTTTATTAATAATACAAGCCTCCACTCATCTAAAGAGTGCACTAAGTGTGTATGCTAAATAAACCCAGGTTCAGTCAAATTTCCAAATCTTTGTGGTAGTGATATGATAATTTAAATAATAAGAGAAAATAGTTTTGCAATGCATGTGAGTTAATGTTTACCTGCAAGTAGAGGCCTAGTCATTGATTCAATGCAAAGTGAGTACCTGTGCTGGTCAACCCGTAAATCCATACTATACTGTGAGTTCCTTTTCGGAGAGAAGTGACTGCTAAAGGGAAAAAAAATCACATTCTATTTACACAGATAGATTTTCTAAAACCTCACCACATTAATTAAAAAAAAAAACAATTAACTACTGCTAACCTGTTTAGACTTCTATCATACATCATACATGTGCTTCACTGATGGGCCCCATGGTTTAACTCTTCCCTGCAGGTTACAAGCCACAGTTGATTTTTTAATATTTTAGGGATAGCGTATTTCTTCTTGCACAGTGTTTATTGATGAACTACAAAAATATGCTTCTTCAGTGCTTTATTTGACTGTTAAATGGGATGGTCAATTTTAAAACTCAGTTTTTCCCCCCAACACATCATCTTGTATATGTTATCATGTTTCCGTAAGTCTGCTTCTTTTAGCCGCCAAAAAAGCCGTCTTTTCACAGTATGCGTAAGAGTGGCTATGAGGAAGAGAACACAAGGGAGAACTCGATGGCTTGGATAGCGTGTGAGCGATAACTTGGAAACGTGTTAATTACGGTTAATTTTAGTCATGCCCCTATGTAGAGATGTGGAGGTGTCAAGCAGGAAGGAAAAAGATGCACTGTGATGATGATGATGATGATGCCCAGATTGCTCAACAGATCTGCTTTATACAACACACACACACACACACACACACACACACACACACACACACACCATCCTCTTTCCTTCATCTTCCTCCTCTGACTGAAGTCTGAAGTCTGACTTAAGTAACTAGCTGTGAGGGGGCAGGAAGAAGGCAGAAGAGCTCTGAGTTGCAGCCGTGTTTGTATGGTCTGGGGCGTGCAAGGGGACGCCCTCAGGCTCACCACATGCATGCTGGCTCGTAAGAAATGCATTGTGGTCACACCTTAATCAATGATTTAGTCAGAATGGTCTAATGAAAGGGCAAACGCAGAGTTAAAACTTTTAAAATGAGCTCTGTGTGCTTTTTTTTTTAGCTTGATAGCTCGTCCAGGTTATGTTGTAGTCGTTGTTGTTGTTGATGATATAAATAAGCACAGCACTCTTCCTTTCTCTGCTTTGTCTCATTCTCTGGACTGGATGCCATATGTACGTGTGAGCTCTTCAGGGTCTTGTTGCACAGGGTTGAGAAGTGTGAAAGGCTGACCTGCTTTGCATCGAGCCTATTTTAACCACAAAGGTCCATAGTTGGTGTAAAAGTACAGAGACCTTAATGCAAACCATACCTGACTAGACCAGGGCTGATTAGTTGTTAGATACCCTCCACCCTCTCCAGGGCTGTTGTTAAAAGTATGTGTCCCCACACTGTACACTTAGATAAAAATGTCAAAATAAAAGTCCTTCCTTCGCCAACCCCTTTTGTTTCCCTGACTGTCCTTTTCTATGCTTTTCTGTTGTTCCAGCTGAATGAACCTGCTCTAGTGGAGGGCCTGGTTCTGATCAATGTGGACCCATGTGCAAAGGGCTGGATGGACTGGGCTGCATCTAAGGTGGGTGCTCTGAATATACTGGTCACTGCTGCTCTCTTTCTATTCAGGCATAGATCCCAGTCCACCACACAGAGTGGATCTGAATGTAGTTGGTAGTACTGCACATCTGCTATCTATAGAAGATTTCAGCTGGGTGTGGCAACTTAGCAAATATGCTATAGAGTGACAAGAATGGGACTGAATGGCATTACTATTAACCCTCTACTGCACGCATTTTTGTGTTGCATGATAAAAAATATTCCATATCCCTGGACCTCCATGTCTGTTTAATCAAGGTAAAACACATGCCTTGCTCAAGGGCACAATGGTGCCAACGGTAACTGTACCATGCCTCGTTGCACACTATCATTGATCTTTTCAGCATGAGTTTGTATTTCAGTGTTTCCCCTCTTTGATTTTGTTTGCAGCTGTCCGGGTGGACCAGTAACCTGGTGGACATCGTAATGGCCCATCACTTCAGCACGGTGAGTGTTCAGAGGTATAAGGGAGCTTAGCAGAGAGGAGTGGAAGACAGAGAGGTGTAGAGAGAGAAAGACTCTGTGTGCGTGCGTGCGTGCGTGTGTGTGTGTGTGTGTGAGTGAAGGGGGGTATTTTAGGGAGATGCGGGGTTGGTGGTGGAGGGGCTGGTTCCATTAACCCTCTCTGCTGCTACTCTGTAATCCTCTCTAATCGGGTGCCTCAGGCATTGCCATGGCGACAGCCTTGTTTCTGGACCCCCAGCAACTGCTGCCAGCTTGGTTGTGTTAGATCTGATCTCTCTCTCTCTCTCTCTCTCTCTCTCTTCCTCTTCTGCCTCTCTCTATTTTTTTTTTGCTCTCTCTTCTCTTCTCTCTCTCTCTGAAGAGTGCTATAATGTTCTTTGAATCAGAAACGTCTTTAGCTCTCTTGAGCCTGTGATGTGTTATGAAACAAGTTTTAGCTGAATGCAGCCAGACTCTGAAAGATTAGGTGTTTGTGACTGACATTTGTTAAATTATCGAAGGGAGAAACACATGCAAAATGATTATGCACACTTACTCTCAAACGCACAAACCACAGATTCAGATGATTCAAACTGTATTGTTTGAAATGTCTGGATAAAGCATGTTTTTTTGGTCCATTTTTAAAAACAAAAAGGACTGCAACATTAGTCAGTGAAGTTTAACACTTAGAACTTCAAAGAACTGCGAGAGCCTCAGTAAAAATGAAAGCAGACAACAGAGTAAGCTTCATAGAACCCTGTCAGAGAAACCATTTTCCATCAGCCTGTGCCTTCCCACAGTATGCATCCCTGGAGAAGCTGAGTTAACCTGCACCTATACATGGGGGAGTTGTGGAGTACTGTATGTCAGCCACATGCAAGACAGTGGTTTCCATTCACATCTGTGGGTTATTTCCCAGTCTTTCATTCCCCCCCGCCCCCTCTCTCCCTCCCTCTCTCCCCACACTCACTCCCCCGACTTACTCCCTGATCCTGTCCACTGTCATGCTGTCATGTCTCCATGCTAACATGTGCCTTGCACTGTCTCCAGGACGAACTGACCGAGAACCAGGAGATCATCCAGACCTACCGCCTCCACATTGCACAGGACATCAACCAGGATAACCTAGCCCTCTTCTACAACTCCTACAATAGGTAACGTCTATCTCTGAATGGTCACCTGAACTGCATTAAACTGTTGCAGTAAAGTGTGATAAATGGTTTTGATGAGAGATGTTTGTTGTGATCTGCAGTCGTCGGGATTTGGAGATTGAGAGGCCCGTCTTTGGTCTGAATGAGGACACTGTCAACACACTGAAGTACGTAGGCCTTGAGGTCTCGTTTTTGTTATAGATCTATATGTTTTTTTTTTTTTTCACTTTTGTCTTGCTAGTGTTGCTTATGACGAGCTTCCTGTTTGTAGGTGTCCAGCTCTGTTGGTTGTGGGAGACACCTCCCCAGCTGTGGACGTTGTGGTGAGTGTTTGCATTTGTGCATATGCACATGCCATGGCTTATGGTGTGATCTAAATGTGTCAAATACTCCAGTCAAGTAGTAATCTTCAAGTCTGAGGTTTTAGCCCAAGCCATGCAGTCTCGGTGCTGTTAGGTCCCCTATTTGTTTTAGAATATGCTAACTTTGATACAGAACAGCCTGTACTAGCAGCACATTGCACATAGATGAAACATCCCCAAGGTCCTTTCTCCTTTCATGTGTGGCATGTTTGCTCTCGCAAAAGGTTCACTGAACACTCTCATCTCATCGTTTTTTTTTTTTTTTTTTTCCCTCATTCCAGGTTGAGTGCAACTCAAGGTTAAACCCGACGAAAACAACTTTGCTCAAAGTGGGTTGCCTTCTTTCTCACTCTTTTAGTCTGGCTATATTTATTTATTTACCTATTGAACTGCCACATCATGTTAGTGTTGTTTATTGAGACAAACACAAAGCAATGCCCTTACACCAGCCTGATCAGAAGCATTGGTCTGGTCTTTTCACAGATGGCTGACTGTGGTGGACTCCCTCAGGTTGTCCAGGTAAGGAACATCTATAAGCTGAGCTGAAAAGTAATAATTTTCAGAGATGCTGCAACTCCATAATATGACCCAAAAGGGCATATTGATTTGGAAACTATTAGCAGGGGCCACTCCCCTGAGCTTTCTGAACCGAATATGTTGAGTGTTATCTCTGATGACTCTAAGCTTCCTGTTTGTTTATTTGTTTGTTTGTTTATTTCATACAGCCTGGTAAACTTGCAGAGGCCTTCAAATACTTTGTGCAAGGAATGGGCTACAGTGAGTATTTGACTTATCTTCTTTCTTTTATTCACACGCTCTCTCTCATCAGACCTCTGAGTCTTAAATGTTAAGCATAATATTGTTGTGTGTCTGTGCAATGTTTGTTCAATTTATGTGAGAATTGGTATAGCCAAGTGTGCTTAATGTGTATTTTGTCTCTGTGTCTGCTAAAGAGCCACACACCATGTCCTCTATGTCCTGGTTTCTCTGATATATAAAAAAAAAAAACTCCACCCAGCTGTCCCTCCAAGCTCCAAGCTGCCCACACAACTACAAACAGCTGATCCTCTCTTTCCCTCCAACCCTTACTTGTTCTTTCTTGCCCTTTCCCCATTGTCTCACTACCTACTGAGTACCTCTCTATTTGCTTTTTAATACTTGACCAGCTCTAGTACGATGCATGAGCTGGTATGATGCGTGTGCCTCTAACAAGTTATTTGCAGAGAAGGATGGTCGCAGTTGTTGTTTTCAATGGCAGCTTATAGTCATACTGAAATTGTTACTCTCAAAATGTATAGTAGTAAACCCACTCAAAATAATCTGCATAGATTCTACTGTGTGCAACTTTGTCAAGCCAAGTAGAATTTAATTCAGCAATAAAGATATGAACACATTTTGACATGCAAACTTTTAATTGAAGTTTATCTTTAATATATTATATATGAGAGATCTCTTTAATAATCTATGTCAAAATCAATTCAATCAGACAACAATACAACAGATTTAGAATTCACCATTTGCATGGACCAATACACGAACCTCGAGATTTTGAACTAATGGAAGTGACTATCAGATTGGCCGTCTCTGATGGAGAGATGCTTTTTGATTAATACCTCACTGACCCGTGTTGCCCTGTGTCCTCCTGTCTGGTTTTCAGTGATGAACACCACCAGTAAGTATGGTTATCCTCACTCAGGATGATGTGCTGCATGGCCTGTCTTAATCCCTTATTGCAACACTCTGAGACACACACACATGCGCACACACACACACACAGACACACATGCACACACAAATAGGTCTGCAAGCACACACAAAGTCTAATAATTCTTACACCCACACTTCACTATACTTGAATTCTCTGGTTTAATGATACAGTGCTCTTATTAACCTTTATCCTCACTATACAAATTCATTTATGCACCTGTATTTAATCAGGCAGAGGATTTGTAAATGTGTGTAGTCGGTTAAAAGTTACTTTGCACTGTCTGAGAACTGCTGTGAACCTCAGTTGCTTTCTAGGCAACCTTTTAATTTCTTGTAGTTTCATTCCGAATCACCTAATGTTTATATGTTCATGCCAGTAAAAGACACTTAATACATATAAACATCGAATGAAATGTCCTTGGGTACACCAAATAAGTCTGTCTTCTTTCTGGCAAAACAGTTGGAATGGATGTGCTCTAGACTGAGCTTTGGTTTTCTTTGTCATCCATTCACCAAAGTCTTTTTTGGGCAGCACTTTCCAACCCAGGTTCCTCCCACCTCCTGCCTTGGGTAGGTGGCTTGCTCAAGCTCCACAACTTTTTTTTATTTTCTCTTCTCCTTTGTTTGCTCTTTTCTTTCGCTGATGTTGCCC
Organism: Nematalosa erebi; assembly: GCA_036025975.1. Classification (NCBI taxonomy): domain Eukaryota; kingdom Metazoa; phylum Chordata; class Actinopteri; order Clupeiformes; family Clupeidae; genus Nematalosa; species Nematalosa erebi. The sequence goes on from JAVQKI010152167.1 coordinate 11,786, forward strand.
CAGTATCCACCCACCTGCTCCTCCCATACTGGTGCGTGTGCAGTGGAAAGTGGTTGTGATGCCTGTCAGGCTCATTGTCTAGTCACCTTCTAGAACACAAGCACACAAGAACACAAAAATGGTGGGGGAATTCCTCTTGCGTGATCACATAAAAACCCAATGGCATCCCACTCATCACCGATATAATGAAAATACTATAGACCCAATCAATACATATGCCAAGCTGCATAGCGCGTAGGGCATTGGCCATAATGACGATTTTGTCGGGGGTATTCTGAGGTATTTCCCACCTACTTAGTGACCATGGCTAGCAAGTGGTTTTGAGTTGCTTTCTCATGCACTGAGTGAACTTAGTACACTGTATGTGTGTACGTTTGTTCATTTCTGTGTGTGCTCTCAACTTCAGGCGATTAGTCACATTCCTCCTTCTCTTGTGTCGAACTCCAGAAAGGTCAGTCATCTGACCTCTTGGCCTCAGCAAGCAGCCCAGGTCCCTCTGTTCCCAGTGAGATTTCAAAGCGCCCCTACTGATCCCCTCATCTAGCACGCTCAGACAAAAATGCCTTCTTCAACTGACTTGTTCATAAAACTGTTTTAATCCACGGCCACGGTTGGATTCCTACAGATGTTTTCCTTAGTCACACTTTGTCAAGGCCATACGTTCTATTCAGAGAGCAAACACATTAGTACATGAGTAGATTTATCGAAAAGGTGGAAACCGTTGTGTATTTGCTGCCTGATCAATTAGCTCTTGACTGTTAGATGACCTGTGCAACAGTAGTATTCACTTCCTGTAGAGAATCACAGAGAGTGATGCAAGTAATATTTTCACTCTCATTTTGAAGAGCTCTGACATTAGAATGTGTTTGGCTTGATGCTTTTTTTACTCACTGACACTCTTACTCACACACACAAACACACACACACACACAAACCATTAAGCAGTGTTCTGTGACCATTGCGTCAATATTAGAGCAAGTTGTTTTTTTCAATCTGAGCCTGTTTCCTGTTAAATGTGAACGTGCTTCTCACTGCACAACAGCAAGATTTTGCATTCCACGGCAGGGTTGAGGACGTGGTGGGTCTCTGTCGTCATGTTTGGTTTCTGACTCGGATGGGGTCTGCTCTGTTTTTCTCATGTTGCCACGTCAACTGACTCCTTGTGATTCATTTAAATCACCCAAATCTCCACCCCATTACCAAAGAAAGCTGTTTGTAAACAAGTAAAGAGACGTCAGTAATAATATAGCAGCATCTTTGCCTTGCGCCTACAGACATGGCTGCGTACCTACAGTGTCTTCCATGAGGTAATACAGCTCCAGTTAGTCACTTCTGCCAATTAATCCATCAGATCAGAGACGATCAGAGTATGATCGTTTCCTCTGATTAGCACAAGAGGTTACTGAGATAGGTGTTTGTGTTTGTAAGCCTTCCATGGTAAATTGTGATGGTTTCCACTGAGTCTTTGCCAAGGTATGTGCTTTTGGCCCTGCTCTCAGGAATGGAAATGTCACCAGACTGGACAGCACAGCTAAACAGAGAGGAGGGGAATGTTTAATCCTGTTCCCCACTGCTAGTCTTTTGATGTCCATGCTTCTGTGAAGTGTGTGTATTTGTGTGTGTGTGTGTGTGCGGTGTGCGTGCGCGCTGTGTGAGTGTTTGCGTGAGTGTGATGTATGTCTGAAAGCTCCTCGTCTCAATAGGTTATTGTCTGAGTGGGATAAACCAGACTCACAGCTCTCACCATCTGGCCGTTCCTTGGTAGCCACCCTGTCTAAGTGCATCTTTTATCTCTCTCTCTCTGTCTCTCTCTCTCTGTCTCTCTCTCCTTCTCTCTGTCCCTCACTCTCCTTTAACTCAAGCTAGTATACACACCTTGTTTAACTTTAATATGAATTGTGCATGATGCATTACTACTGTGTATTCATTTTTCCAGCACTGCAAAAATGAATTGAAACATCAATCCCTTTTGGAGAATATTCTTTTCTTCAACGGAGAATAATGACAACGTCA
>JAVQKI010152210.1:0-5000 GCA_036025975.1 Nematalosa erebi
CTACCTCTACTCCCTCCCTGTACCTCTCTTTACTGTAATCTGCAGACATTTTTCATCTTGGTAATTTGCTGTTCTTTGCCAATTCTCTTCTCTTTTCTACTCAGAGGTAGAGCACCACACACACACACACATACACACACACACATGCATACACACAATGCATATACACTGTTGAAACATGTATGATGAGACAAGTCCCTAGACAGACAGTCTAGGTATGAACAGAGACTGATGCAACACTTAACGTCAGAGGCAACACAAGAATAGCATAGATGACTCGATAGAGCTAGTCTGTAAATGGCACTTCAAATGCACCAACTCTCTGCTTTTCTTACAAATGAAATACTACGAGAGCTTGGTCTAATTCTTATTGTCAAGGTCGATTCACTTTCATTTCATTCTCTTTCATTTCCATTTCTTCTTTCTTTATGACATTTTTACCGTCTTTCTCTCTCTTTCTCCTTTTTTTCTCTTATATCCTTTTCTCTCTCTAGATGTCTTTAGTGTCTTTCTGGGCTCTTGCCTCTTCTGCTGTTGCTCATTTTCCTCGACAATCCAATAATTTATACTTAGGATCTGTGGGGCCGAGGGATGTGGAGGGGAGCGAGCCAAAAGAGCTAGCGATAGCGGCTAATTAGCCACAGCTGCTGATGGGACTGACGCAGGGCCGCAGCCAGAGGAGCCTTGACAAAATTGTTATCAAATGCAATTAGAAGGAAGACAGACAGGATTTTCTGGGGCTAAAGCCCAGGGTAAGCTTAGTGAATGGGAGTGTGTGTGAGTGTGTGTGTATCCATGTGTGTGTGAGAGAGAGCCTCTAATTGTTCGTGGGTGTGTGTGTGTGTGTGTGTGTGTGCGCGCACTTGTGTCTATTTTTATGCTAGTCTCTAAGGGTGTGTGTGTGTGTATGAGAGAGAGTGAGAGAGAGAGAGAGAGAACGAGAGGGTGTGTGGGGAATTTCAGTGAAGGCAGTGGCTGTGTGTGAAACCTGAGTGTTATTTACTGTCTAGCCATACTCAGCGCTAATGGTCTGAGTGCTAACACAGGGCTAGTGTTTTAGTGACTCTTGGGCTGTGGTCAGGCCCCCCATGTTTCCCATTCTACTGCAAAACATCAGTGGGAGTAAATCTGTGTTTAAGCTTGCATGAGCATGCATTTCTGTGTGTGTGCGTGTGTGTGTGTGCTGGTTTGTGGCAGGCCTTGCACGCCTGCGCGCACCCATTAGCGGACACCATTCTGTCATTGAGCATTCGCCTATAAACACAGAAACAGACACACACACACATACACACACATACACACACTCTCACTCTCACACACACTCAGTCACGAGAAGATGCATATTCTTGCCACATTCCCAGTCCATCCAGATGGCTGAGTAGGTAGGGAGGCTTGGTGCTTAGCCAGGCGAGGATTCATCAGCGTCTCGTGCAAAATCTCCAGAACTTTCTACTCCTCTGCTCATTTCTCTCTCCTGCTCCCAATCACTCATTTAAAATATAATAATAATGCCAGCCTTGGTAGAGGAGGTGATGGCAACTGGGAGAACATTGGGGAGTCGACTTGTACGGTATAAGGGACAAAGCAGAGCCATAATGAGTGGTCCAGTGAACCAGTGGTCAGTAGACCTGGGAAGGCCACCCATGGATGGTGATAGTCTGTGAGGACACCACCAAGAGAGAGGGGGAGGAAAAAAAAGATGGAAAAGAGATAGAAAGAGACAGTGAAAGAGATTTAGAAAGAGAAAATAGGAAGAGTGAGAGTGAGTGAAAGAGACAGAGAGAGATTGAACATGGTCTCCCACAGAGGCTCCAGCCTGCAAGGAACGCTCTGATCATGCCGAGTTAATGGACAAAGGCGTCCGCAAAAGATCTCCCTCTTCCCTCATTAGACACATAGATGTCTCCCATGCACGCTGACCACACTGTCTGTCACTCGGCGACTGTGGGATGAATGACCGGCGCATCTGAACATATCTGAGACGAGGAAGACTACACGACCACACCATTTTATTGTTATTTTTTATGATTCAGCTGCGGAGTGTTCTGGTCTCCTGCTGGCTAGACCATTATTTATCCTCAATGCCTTTAGGGCTCTGCATGCACGGTGTGATATTAGCCTGACTATCATAGACTTCCCCTGCAGCTAATCAACCTCCGATTCCCTTGTGAACAGCTTCTCGGGAGGCCAGAACACCGTTTGTGTAGTGAATGACTGCCTTCATGCCATTGCTGAGAAAACGGCATTGTGAATCGCGAGTGTAAACAGTTGTTTCAGAATGATCATAAAACGTTCAGAGGAGATGCAGTGTATGCAATCTCTTTTAGCCAGGATAGCAAGACTATGCACTGTCATGTGTGTCTGGTTTTATGACTGTGTGTGTAAATGTGTGTGTGTGTGTGTGTGTGTGTGTGTGTGTGTGTAAAGTTTATATTATATATCTGTGACTGAAGTAATCCTGTACTCCACAAGAAATATGATGGATCGTTCATATAAGATGCGTGCTGAAAGTGTGTGTGTGTGTGTGTGTGTCCCAGGTGTGTTCTCTGGCTGTAGGTCCGTGCCCACGAGGGCTCCACTGTGGCAGGGGTGCTGGCAGCGGCAGGAGAGTGGCAGCAGATGTGAATTGTCAAGCGTTGTGTCTGCCTCATTAGTTGCTCTTCCACTTGCACCAAACACAGCTGTCGCTTGGCCCAGGGAGCAGAGAGCGTATGCATGTCTGTCTGTGTGTGTGTGTGTCTGTGTGTGTGTGTGTGTGTGTGTGTGTGTGTGTGTGTATGTGTGTGTGTGAGAGGTAGGGGGTTGGGCGTGGGGTAGCAGCAGGGTTGTTTTAAACATTACCATTTCATTTTCAACCTGTCTGTACTCGAGACAGGCCCGTCAGCCCATTCTTCGCCGACACAAAAGAATCTGCCGTGGCCGTATCCACCTGTCTCTCCGCTCTACTTCCTCCCTCCCTCCCTCCCTCTCTCTCTCTCTCTTGCTCTTCTTCCATCTCTTTTCCCCACCCATTCTCCCCTTCGTGTCCCCTAAACTCGCAGTATCAGGAGCAGCATCTGTTGGGAACTCGTAGCGGATAAGGACAGTGATAAGAGATCCCTGGCAATAACAAATGCCCAGCGTTGACTAGGAGATTACGCTACCCCTTGCCTCCCCTTCCTCCTGTCGCCTGCCCAGCCACGCGTGAGCCTCGCGCGTGTGTGTCTCGCTGCACCGATTGATTTGCAATACCCGACTCTGGGCATTGCTCACTGTTCGCCCCCGTTGTTTGTAGAGGTCCTATCAATGGCAGGCTTGTCAGTGGAGGGGTGGAGGAGATTTTGGGCTAGGTTATTATTTGTAGGGAGTGTGGCCAACGTTTGACCATCTTTTTTCTAGTGTTGCTCTAGTGCCTCTGTTGGTTTATTCATCCTCCTGCGGTAACCTGATGGTTGTCGACATGAAGATGCTAAAATCTACATGCTTTGTCTAAGATCACATACCATTCCATTCTTTCTTAGTCTTCCATACATGTTTATGTATGTTCACGATACATGTGTGGATGGTATCATTTGAAATGTGGATGTGGAAATTGCACAATGCCCGTTTTGTTGGTGTGTAAACACTCTATGACAGTGCTATATATGGACGCCTCCTACCCCTAAGCTGCCATTGTGTTTTAGGTTCCTAATTTCTTTTCCCTTCAAGGGATGTTTTCAAATTCATGTCAAGCACATGTATGCCGGCATCATGAAATGATTTTTACATTCATTTGCATAATTTACTAATCGCCAAGTCCCACACTGACAGGCGTAAGGGGAGGGTAGGGGGTAGAGGGCGGGTTGAGTTTATTCGGGAAACAATGAAGCGTCCATACCAGTCAGACGGGTCATGAAGATGAGATGGAGACAGGTCAGCCTCGGCTCTCTTCAGGAGAGCGGGCACATAATGACTCAAGTCGCCCCCACACTTGCCCAATACATACATCTTATTAGCCAAGCCGGGCTTGCATACCAATGAGAACCATGCCTCGATGAATAAATATTTACACAGAATGTGGTCCCACGGTAATTAACTGGAATGAGGCCGGAGAAATTCTATTATCCTCGACACGGGAGACACTGGAGTCTCTTCAGGCCAGAGACCCGTATCTCTGGGGCAGAGGACGAGAGCAGAAGGGGGGTGGGGAGGGGTGATGGGGGGTTAATGGGTGGAAGGCAGAAAGTGGTGGTGGGGGGCGAGCAGGCAGGAGGTTATCTACAGAAGCAGTGGAAACCTGAGGTAATTATGCAAAAATTACCACCCCCTGTCTATAAACATATTGGAAAGTATAAAAAGGAGGGGGGCGATGTAGGCAGGAGGAACATGTGCAGAGTACTTACACTGTTGAAAAGAATGAATTTAATTAAAAACACAGCAAGGATGCATACAAAATGATAATGAATAGAATTAATAAAACAACTCAACTACAGATAAAGCTCTGAAACAAAATGCCTCCGAGACATTTTTAGTATGCAGTGATATTGAAATGCAAATAAAACTACAGTATAAATTGTCAATACCATAGCTAATTGTGGAAGAATTTCAATGCGTTAGCCCGAGAGACACCAAATAGGCACTTCAAGTGTTTGTTTTCACTGAGGGTGCGAAAAAAAAGTACACACAAAAATATTACCCGTGGTTATGATCATATTTTAGAACATTTCTACGACATTAGCTGAGTATGTTGAGAACTGAGGCACTATGTGACCTGGCTTTGTTTATGGGTTGCCAGATTGATGCATGTAATTGAGTGAGAGAGCGATGCAGAGGATGTCGGGCCAGGCAGGCAGACTGTGTTGGGTGCTTCAGTGGCTACACCCCCCGCTCGGCGAGTTTTAATGAAATCCCTCTAGCCTAATTATGTGAAAAAGCACAATATGTTAGGAAGGCACTCGGCGCGGCCCATGACAGCCACTAAAGAGCCATCGACAGCTAAAGAGCGACGAGCCAAACATAGAGAGGGAGAGAGAGGGAGAGAA
>JAVQKI010152210.1:7500-12019 GCA_036025975.1 Nematalosa erebi
GTTCAATTCCTTTGTGTTTTGGTGCACTTAAATCAATTCTGTGCTGCAATTGATTCATGCTACTGATTGAGAGACTCTTCTAAAATGGCAAATGGCTGTAAAGCTTTGGATGATCTTGGAATTTCGCTTTCTCTTGACCTGACAATTAATTGCTGATGACCGTGTAATACACGTGTGTCGCGCGAAGGCCACAGAGGTTCAGTATAAAAGAACATAGCCTTCAATAACTTAATTAGCCATAGTACAACTTATTTTGCTAGCACTTATTTGACCATAACAGGCTATCAAAAAGTAAGTGGCTTAATCTAGTACCATGGGGCAGAGGAACGGGGGAATATAGTAGCAATGCCATCAATATAGATTATATATCAAACACTTTTGTTCGACATGTGATATGGAAGACACCTCTTAAATTCTTAAATGGTCTTTCAAGGCGTTTTATAAGACATCTTTATTTCCATTTAAGCCAGGCACATTTGGAGAGATAATCAATTCTCCTGGTTTTCAAATGCCTCTTTACTCTCTCCCAACACTCATTTCCTGCAAGCGAGGGCTGTGTATGCATCTCTAATAGACATATGGGTTAGTGGGAGTAATGACCGAATACATTACACTAATGCAAGGAAACGGAGGAGGGAGCTAGTGATCCCCCCAGCCCCGACAACCACCATCCCTCTGACCACGAAACCCCAATCCCCCAATCCCCCAACACCCTCACAATTTTTCGTTCCCCGACTACACCCAAAAGACAGACAAAGTCAGAGCCCCCACAGAATCCCTGTTCTGTTGAAGCCAGGCTTTGATCGCATGCTTTTGCGTATTCGTGTGATCATTTAGGAACGCCACATCAAAGCCGTCACTCAAAGGGGGACGATGATCATTATTGCCCATGCCTTTGCACAATATGGCACGGCTGAACCCCTGTAGCTCACCGGGGCAAGGATTCGGGCAAAGTTTGTCTGCACCATTAAAATAAAGGCCCACTGGCCAGTGTGGTAGCTAATAATTGATTCATTCTACACACATACGCATTACACACACACACACACATGCACACAGGCCCAGATGAATCAAAGGTTTGACCTGTGCTGCAAGGCTGCTGTGTGCTCATTTCAGTTTTAATGAACACGTCTCAGTGGCGGCGGCGGCACCATCCGTCTGTCACGACACAAACAAGCAGCCCTACAGCTTAGGTTTCTCTGACAGGTGTGAGGTTGCACACATGATCACTCTATCAGTCAACATTATACACGAGAACTCATCCACAGTCATAACCACTGTGCATCTACGCCCCCCCACTTCCCTCCACAAACACACACACAGAAACACACACACACACACACACACACCCCTGCCCCCTACCGTGATCAGTCCGTCTGCCTTTCCTTGCTTTACTTGCCTTTGCCAAGCCACGCCAGACAACAGATGATGTGTTATTGCACACTGCGCCGGCCTTCCCATTTGCCACCGCATAAACTTGTCAGGCGCCCGCTGCCACGGGGGAATTATCCATCGACGTTATAAATAGCTTTCCCAACGCTGTAGTCAATAAGTAATTTCACGTTACTCCGCTATTGAGCATGATAATCACGGGCTAAAGAGATTGAGGGGGGAGGAAAAAGAAATGTTAGGCCCAGCAGTAATGAGTAAAAGCCCCACTGGCCAACCACAACCACATCCACCTCCACCACCACGGCCCACTCCTCCTTCCCCCCTTTCCTCCACCCCTGCCAAACCCCGCCATCTCTCATCTCCCTGCTCTTGGCACTCTCTGCTCACCACCCTCCGTGCCCGCAGTCAGGCGCCTCCATATGAGGCGAGAATCCCCTGATCTTCCTCCAGTGCCCCCAGGCGTTTCTTTTTTTTTTTTTCCCTCCTCCCTGACAGCCAAGGGGTGAGGGTGAGAGAGTGAGGTTGGGGGATTGAGTGGAGGTTAGTGTGGGAGGTGAGGAAGTTTGCCTAATGATGGGGAGCTACACCAGGGCCACCTACCACAACCACCAACATCGTGAGACAGGAGGGTGTCCGAGGCAGAGGCAGCCAGCAAGGGAATGGGTCATTACCACAAGACCTCAGAGTCTGCTGGGAGATTAATGTCTGTCCAATACAGAGAGAAATATAATCAGGGAGGAAGAAGATGAAAAAGACTAATAATAATGATGAATAGATAAGAAAGAGTGAAAAGTATTGCATTATAATGACAGTGTGTGTGAGAGAGTTTTAAGGATGCGTGTGTGTGTGTGTATGTATGTGCATGTTTTTCTATTAGCGCCACAGAAAAATAAATAATGTGTGCATACTAATTGGATAAGGCTGTAGAAATGAATATAACATTTATGTCCAGAGCCAACATGGGGGCCGTAAAATGTTTTACAAGTCATGCAGAGTAAAGAACGGCTCATCTGAGCTCTTCTAGCGTAAGCAGGCACAGGAAAGCAGAGAAGATCAATGGAAGAGCTTAAAGGGTTGCTCAGGTATTGAGCTTAGATTTTTTTTTTTTTGTACTGGAAATCCCTTTATTTTCTTTGTAAATTCACAGAGGAGACTAAGCACGGAGCTCGCGTTGGTAATCTGTTCTAGGCCTCCGTGCGTTTAGTTGACTACGGTGAGCTCATGAAAGTGTAAATTACACAAGGGGGAGATGGTGGGGAGGTCTTTGTGTGTGTGTGTGAGTGTTTGGGGGGGTGGGGGTACCTTGCACTGCAGATTCTCCCAAGAATTATTAATAAAAAATCTCATCTCGCTTTCGGATTTTCACTTCAAATATTCACAGAGGTTCACGGCTAGTACTGTGACGTTGGGGATCAGGTGCACACCTGCATCTTAGCTTATGTTTAAAACACCACTGCCAGTGATCTCTGTGTCGGCACAAGTGGGAAAAGCTAGGCCTATCCACACTGGTGGAGTCTGCATTACCAGCGGGGCTGGGGAGGGGGTGTAATGGTGCTGGTGCTGGAGGTGGGGGTGGGGGTGGGGGCGAGGGGGGTTATGAGGGGTGGTAATCAGGTGGTCCCCCCCAGGTGTGCCAGTCAGTGAGGTGGCACTGCGGGCACCGGGCCCGTGCTAATGACCAGGCCCCCTGGGATGGAGCTACATGGTCCACAGAGTCTCCATGCCTCCACGCCAGGGGGGGGCAGATAGACAATGGGCCATTAATCTGCCCTACAGTCTCAACCAGCTCCTGCAAAACCACTACTGGAGCATACAAACACACACACAAACACACACACACACACACACACACACACACACACACACACACACACACACACACATACACCCATGAGTAAATCCACACTGAAAAAAAAATGCAAAATATGCAAACGCACAGACACACAGAAGCAGAAACATTCACCAGTGCACACATCCAGACACCACACACATACACACACACTATAACACATGCACACACACACACACACACACACACACACACACACACATGCACCAGGTGCCACCGGCCTAATGCCAGTGGGATTTGGCAAGGGGCAGGTTGTTGGAACTCTGAGGGCATGCTGAGCAGAGGCACCAGGGGACCTCCGTCCCTCTTCTCCTCCTCCTCCTCCTCTCCTCCATCCCTCCCCTGCCTCCCTCCCTTCCACCGCTCTTGCCCCCGAGTCCCTTGAGTCGGTGGGGCACCGATCCCCTGCTCCATTAATCTGTTTGTCACCCGGCGCCATGCATCCATCCACGTGGCAGGCGGCCGTCGCAGCTCGGACAGCGCCGCACCGCAGGCGGCGGTGGGCAGCAGATTGAAAAGTGCAAATGAATTCTGCCTCTTTTCCTCCACCACCACCACCACCACCACCCGCCCCAGCCCTCTTTTTTTCCCACCACCACCTCTGCCTTCACCCACCCCAGCCTTCCTCCACCTCTGCCTCTCCTGGTGTCCCTCAGGACATACAGTGGATCTGACAGTGAGTTGTGTTTCCCAAAGAAAAAGGAAGAGAGAAACAGAAGTGGGGGAAAATGAGAAACAAGAATGAGAGAGGGGTAAAAAAAAAAAATGTGTATGAGAGAGAACAAGAGAGATGAGAAAGCACAAAGAAAAAGGAGTGAACGAGAGAGGAAGCGTTGGAGGCTTATCTTTGGTATCAGTTGGCCACACACAGGCCTACTCATGGTGTGTTCTACAGAGTGAGAAAACCCACACACACACACACACACAGACAAATACACACAGACACACACACACACACACACTCCCAATAATGAGGAAGACCAGGCTCTGATGGAGAAGGATAACAAGGCACACAGGGATGGCACAAAAACATACAAACAAGACCACACACACACACACACACACACACACACACACACACACACAAATGTTGACTACATGGATGAGGCACTACAGAATAATTGCCATCACATGATTTTTTTTTTTTTACTTTATGCATCACCAAAACACTTTGGTAATGGTGGTGCTATACCTCTGCATATTCACACCAGCATAAATACACACACACACACGCACACACGCACGCGTGCACACATGTTCAGAAAATATCTTTAAAGA
>JAVQKI010152241.1:0-10145 GCA_036025975.1 Nematalosa erebi
ACAGTAAAATAAGAACCATCTTAACCATCTTGACGGTGTACTGTGAGATCTTGCATGATGTCACTTCTGTTGATGTTCCAAGTAAATACTAAAATACCAAACAAAACGTTACTCTCAAATTCATGCTAGTAAATTAACTTTGCTCACTTTTTTTGTCTAAATATAGGGTACTACCAAATGGGATTCTACCATAAACTAGCGGACAAAAAGACAGAGTGTGCTATTGAAACAGACAACTGGGGCATTTATGGGGCATTTTTCAACCATTGGGGTGAGGCTTATTAAACTCAATGCCGTAACAGTGAAACTGAGTGTGACGAACAGTGTGACGATTGGAGGCAGAGCGCTCATCTTGTATTTATGGTCAACAGAAAGAATGTGAGTATAAAAAACTGGCAGGGTGGAGTGCCTATTTTGCTCTTAATTATAGGCCCAAGTGTGATAAACTGTGAAGACAATTAGACATAATGGGGAGTAACTGTGTCCCGCTATGGACAAGGCTCCATGAGAACAATGATCATTTCAATTAAATGTGTGGGAAGAGGATTGCTCAACTGACAGTATGCTGTGAATGATACTGTACGTTTGCTACACAACCCCTTCAATGTGAATATGTTTGTGTGTGTGTTTGTGTGTGTGTGTGTGTGTGTGTGGGTGTGGGTGTGTGTGTGGGGGGGGCTGTTTGCTTTATAGTTTTGGCGTTCATGCTTTTGACTTTTGCTGACAGTCCGACAGGTCGTCAGTTTGAGTGTGAGTAAGTAAAGAGTTTGAGCTAATTAGCTAAGTGGTGTTTTGTGTTTGTATTGAGGAGCAAGAGCACAGCTTTGTTTTTTTTTCCAGCATCAGACCTGATGAAAGGTCCTTGAACGTCCACAAAGAGGCTACAGGGGTGCCTGTGTTAATAAGACACTTGTGCACCTCTCGAGCATCCCTGCTGTTGGGCTCCAGTGCTCTCGGTGAATCAGAACACACTGAGGAGCCTTAAGACGGCGTCAGCATCGCGAATTCAAGTGTGACGGCAGGCCACGCCAGCACTCGGCAAGGATTAGCAGGAAACAGACGCTTGTGGGGAAAGAGAGTGGCAGAAAAAAAATCTATTCAAAAGCTGTAGCTTATTAAGGAAATAAGATCACACCAGAGGTGGTGCCTGTGAGCCAGTGGACGTAAGGAGAAAGAGAGAGAGAGAGAGAAAGACAGAGAGAGAGAGAGAGAGAGACAGAGAGAGAGAAGAGCGGTGCATAATGTAGTCGCCTCTTCAGGAGAAGCGCCCTGCTCTTGCTCTTTCTCTGTCACTTTCTCTGTCTCTCTCTCTCTCACACACACACACACACACACACAAACAGACACACAGACACACACACACACACACTCTTTCCTTCTTCTCTCCCTAGCTTGCCTGAAGCTCTGCCACAGCATAAGTGAGATGGGGAGGGGTGGTGGGGGGCTGTCTCACTCCCTAGAGCCGCCTATGTGGAGGTGGGGAGCTGTGCCGAGTAAGAGCCTGATGAGGACCCCTGTGTTGGCTTGGAGAAGGCCCTTGTGCACAGGGCCCATGATGAGCTCGAAATTTTTCCTCTGCTGGAAGCGCCTCTCACACCTGATGAAGGAGGAGAGTTGAAGAGGAGCCCACTGTGGTTTGGGCTCATACATAAACATGGCACATTGCTGCTGTCCTCAACACAGCAGTCTGAAATGGGGTCACAGCCAGACACAATTGCTTTGAGGGCTTAAAGACAAACATTTTACAATTTGGCTGCACATTTTTTGTGCCTTTTTGTTTTTTATTTGTGGAGAGGTAAAGTAAATGCATGCCAGACTATGTGATTAATGTAGCATAATAAAAAAGTTAAAAAGTCCAATTAGTAAAAATGTTGAAAAATTAGGAGAAGCGTAAAAGTAAAAATATGCTAAGCAAAATCAGATTGGCTTGCTTTCTAAGGGGTAAAATTAGCCCTGGGTTGCTGTTTTTATGTATGTTTTCATCTACCATTCTATGGTTTTATTTATCAAATGGAACTGATAAAAAGAAGAGCTGTTCAAATTACGACTAGAAACCCGCTGAAAATCTAAAGCATGCAATCCACCTAATGTGGAATAATGAATAATACCCTGATAGAACAAATGTACAAATAACATAAAGATTGTTTTTAATTGGATGGTACTTGATCACGTTTTTAAGAAAACAATTTCTTAAAATACCATCAACATCTTCTATGGTAGTTGCTGAGCAAGGGCCAAGTAATTGCCTAAGATTTCTATGGAATGAAAGAAAACAATATAATTAGCTTTGAAGATTTTATTTGAGCTCATTTACTACACTTTCAGATTTCTCTTTGAACGCAAATTGACAGCTAGTTGGAAAAGGTATTATTTCTTTTTTTTTTCAGCTTGAAGCAGTTCCATGTAATGGGTTTGGTGAGAAATTACAACAGTTTTTAATTAGTTTGTTTAGTAAAAAAAAAAAAAAAAAACATGAAAAACCCTAAGCTACATTGAAGCATGATGATAAGGAGATAAGACAAAATGATTTTTTAAAGGATCCTTTAGACAGGTCAAAATAAGAGGTTACCATGGACAAACCCAACAATCTCCATCAGTTGTTCCCCTTAATGAGGAAGCAAATTAGATGGTTTCTAGCAACGTGCTTTGTTCATAGTGACCTTTCAGAGGCTCAAGCAATCTCAATGGGGGAGTTTTTTAATTAACACCTCTTACACTAACATCACTGTATTCTCTCTTAAGGATGTTTGTCTTGTGAGGGTTGAACAGAATTTATTCATGCTCACAATCACACATTCCCACATGCCAAAGACACACCCATACAGGTCCATAAACAAGTACAAATACACACTGTTATGAAGTATTTTCACAGCCAGAGGGTATGTGAATGTGCAGGTGTGTATGTCTGCAAGTGCGTGCTTTGCATACTTATTGCCAGACACAGAAAAAGGTTGCCTCATGTCAGAGCATGGGTAAGAGGTGTAAATAATTGACGGAGCCACTGTGATAGCAGCCAGCCTTGACTGTATACACCACAAGCACTTTACACGTTCACTACGATTCGGCACACAACGCGGTTCCCCAGCAGACCAGCTTGCAAGTGCGATGGCTGGTGTGACAGCCTCACGTGTGCTGCCACCTCCACTCATGTCAAGACGCTGCAGGCACCACCACCAGCACCACAACCACCACTTCCACTTCCACCTCCATCCACATCTCTCCACCTACCTCAATGGGCCAAGGCTTAACACAGCAAAAAAGGAGCAGACTGGCCACCCTGCTGCTGCATTGCAAGAACCTCCAACCCACCCTCAACACTGCCCCCTCCCCAACCTGTCTGTCAATTTCTTTTTTTTAATGCTAACAGCAGGAATGGGGAGAGGAGAAGCGAGTTTGGCTCAAATCTTTGGAACCTAAAGAGGCTGTTTTAAAGGCCCAGGCTCTGTCGAGCACAGATGGTCTGGATGAAGAAGGAGGATGACTGTCATTGGGCTGCTTTCAGATCTTCATCTGGGGAGCACAGGAGTTCACTCAGAGGCATTTGAGACTTTCATCACATGGACATGAATCAGCTATATCCAGAGCAGAGGAGGGAAAGGACAGGGGGCAGGGAAAAGGAAGCCTTGCATTGTCATGATGGATTAAGAAGCCCACAGAAACTTGTTGGCTTTAGTGTGGGTGACCTTGGAGTTTGTGTGCCTTGACCATGGGGGCTTTAATTGGGCTGTTTATCTGCATGCCTGATAGCTGGTGGCTCAGCCATTTTGTTTTTGGTGTGGAGAGAGGAGAGGAGAAGTCACACTTCACAAATCTCCAAAACAAAAACTCCTTCAATGAGGAGGACAGAGAAAACAGAGAAATCAAGAGGGGACTGGGTCTTCATAACATAATAGCCTTTTTCCATAATTTATTCTTTTTATGCATTTAACAAATGCTTTTTTTCAAACCGACTTACATTTCTCAATTATCAATTGTTAAGGGCCAGTCTCGCCTAGAGCAACTTAGGTGAATTGCCCTGTTTAAGGCCACAACGGTGGCAGCTGAAATTCGAACACACAACTTTCCAGGCTACTAGCACGCTAGCCAGGTTACCCACTGCCCCCATTAGTTCTATATCATCTATGGTTCTATATGTTCAAGTGTTTACTTGTTTACTTGTAAAGAGAGTTTCAGAGAACTATTCGCAATATAAAGAATCAAGCCTACTTGTATAGTGAGTTTCAGTGAACTCATTCAATGTAAACCATCAGGACACAGCTCTCCCCTTTACTCCAGTTATTCCCAGAGACAGTAAAGACCTATCTAACTCCATCTTCTTTGAAAACAGAGCACAGCATACCTTGAGGGCTTCTGAATGACGAGAGACAGTCATGGACACAAGGGCATATTTTCTTTTTGTTACTTTATTCTTTTTCATTTTTTTTTTGGGTTCCCCTTATGGATCCATCTCGTTCGGTCTGTGTCCTATTTGCTGCTCATTCATATTAAAATAAAGTAGTGGAGCTTGAGCCAAGCAACTGACCCCAAACAATCCTAGAAATACATCTATGAAAAGTTTTGCCATCTCTCTTGAGCTCTCCACTGCAGTAGCAAACAATGGCAGAATGCATCACTCCACCTTACTTTCTGAAACATACTTGAGGCTTTGGATTATGCTTTCCCTCAAAAACTCTTAAGTCAAGGGTTTTACCTACAATTGTTGAAAGATTCAGACATCAAATATTGCTGTAGCTCTTCTCAAGCCTACTCTGGAGTTATTTTGGATTTCTCTTCGGCTTGGGCCAACGTTTTATTGATCTTGTCTTCGCCACAAATATCAAAATAATAACATGAATTATGGCTGACTGACTAACTGACGTTGCATTTTATGCTACACTTTATAATACACAGTACTCTTGTTGGCAACAATGTGCCAGTTTATTGATTGGTCACCTCAAGATTCTTTCTTTTTATGGAGTAAACGACTGAAAAAACATATCTAATGGTGTTTGTGTTATCAACAATAATTATACCAAAAAGCATTTCAATACACCCTGCATCTCATGTACAGTATAACATTTCTAAACTGACCACCACCAGGAATTTGAAAGTACTCTGCTGTCCAGACCCACCAAAACTGTCTATCTAACCTGTTTTAGAGTTGTTTGGCACACTGTATAAGAGCAGCAGAGATAGAGGTATCCGTGAAAAATCAGAGACAAATCAACACAGAAAATGCAGTGTCCCATCCTGCATCTTTCTGACTGGTTGTCAATTTGCTGCACACCAAAGTGTAGCCAACCAAATACAATCAGTTCTAGAGCTAACATACACACACACACACAAACACACAGCACTGATCTGAACAAGTCACACAGACTTTGAAAGGAGGACTACTCACTACAAGGTCCACCATAAAACAAATAAAGTTACAAGCCCTACAAGTGGGAAAAAAAGAATAATTTCTGAATCCAGTGGCAATGTGGTATCGACTCTCTCTCTCTCTCTCTCTCTCTCTCTCTCTCTCTCTCTCTCTCTATGTGTTTGTGTGTGTGTTTGAGTGCTGAATGAGATTGTAAACCAGACAGACACAACAGAAAAGACTGTCTGAAAGATATTTGGCTGACACAAAGCAAATCAATATGGGCAAGAAATATAAAAAATAAGCTCTTTACAACAGCTGTCTGTACACAGCTTTGGAGGGAAATTGTTTGAGATATCGACACATAATGGATTTAGACCAAGGTGCTATCAACTCCAGTCAAAACTATCTGCACAAAAATCTTCATTATGTCTCCCATTTCTTAGTAACAATGTGCAACATACTGTCTTTAAAACCTGGTTTCAGTGGCTGTTCTACCTAGTATGTTGCCCCCTAATTATGTGGGGCTACAGCAATCTCCTCTGGACTATATACTGTATCGTCATGTGTAAACGTGTTAAAGAAATAGTCTGTCCAGTGCTGTCAGTTGGAATAGGAATAAGAAAATTAGGTACTGTGTAGATCGACTAGCGAAAGAGCCGATTAAGTTAACTGATTAGGCCAACAAAATTCAGTTTAAGTTTCCTTTTTCAGTGGCCTGTTCATGTAAGCATTAGCTGCCCGTTCACAAAATTTGGTCTGTGTGTGTTTCTAGCCACCTCTACCAGCAGGGCTCTACCAATAGGGACAGTCCCTTTGAGTATTAGCAAAATGATGCCAATAACCCTTCACAATTATGAGTAAAACAATACCCTTGTGAAGAGGAAATGTTGCTTTAAATACAATCCTCCCTAAACAGATTTCTTCCTTCCCTGAAGCATGTGGAGTATCTGGGAAACAAGGTGGTCCATTTCAGCTCTATTGGTTCTGGCTGGCGGATTTCATCTGACCCGAAGGCCAGCATTTTCCACGGCATCGATTTGTGAAATGATTCAAGTCCAAGGGCGGCTATTACCGACTGGCTCTGGGGCTGACCAATGGCCATACTTCATTATTTACAACTTAAGCGAGGGGTGGGAGCCCGCGGCTCGCTCTGTTCTCCTCTAACCCCCCGTGGTTGCCTCAGACCGCACAGCGCTGGACGGCGCCCATTTATGTTTCTATCCCACACTCACCGCAAAGCTGAGGCTGAGGCCGCTGGGTGTGAATGTGTGTGTCTGGTGCGGGGGATGGGTGGTGGGCGTGAGTTACTGTTAATCGAACTCTTGTCTTTAAGCTTGCGGCGGGAAAGGTAACACACACACTAATCAAAGCTAATCCTGACCCTTCACCAATGGGTTTTCTCATTTGAGGCACATACATGGCTACTGCCTGCTAATACATGTCAGCTAATCTACGTTTCGGGGTGGGGGGGTCTGATTTAGCACCATCTCAAATGGTATTGACGCTTGACCAACATGGACAGCATCTATTCAGTGGCTAATTAACCCTTTGTCACTGACTTGTGGGAGTTGTAGAGACAAATCGATAGAGAATTTGCATGTGTGGTGCTATCATTCACTATCATTCAAGCTATATAGATAAATTGTGAGATTCTACAAGTATTTTTCCTCTCATGAATTTCAGAATTTTATGTGAATACCACCTTTGATATACTTACTTCTGGCAACTAAATTTGATTTACAATTCACTGATATTGTCCATCATGGATGTACAGCTTGCCATATGTCAGACTCCCCACTTAGCAAAAATACACAATTTTTGAAGTATATCTAAAATTATACTAGCTTCTGAATGTGTGATTTTTATCTACTGCATTTCTAACTGAGAAACGTCTCCCCGCGTGCACACACACACACACACACACACACACACTCTCTCTCTCCTCTATCTTCCTAGGCTTGCAACTGGCTGGAATCATTCCAGGATTCAGGATGCCTAACTGTCAATAAGCTCAGCACTATCCCTCGGAACAATGAGATGCTCAGCAGGCAGGGGTCCAACTCCAAAGATCATCTCTGCTGTTGAAATGAACTTCTTGAGCAAAGTGCTGGAGAGGAGAGCAAGGAGGAGGAGATGGAGCCTATGTGTGTACGTGCGCTGCGGACAGAACAAGAGAAACTGAAGCAGACTGATGAAGAGAGAGAAGCAAAGAGAGAGGGGGAGTGAGAAAGTAGTAATGAAAGTATAGGGAGAAGCTGAGAGAGTTTTAGAGAGTATAGTGTAGTATTTAGTACAGAACATGAATGAAAGGAAGAGAAAAAAGAAAGAAGGAAAGAGAGAGAACAATAGGGAAAAGCATATGACAAATGATCCTTTAGAAGAGAAATGTATTGTTCGATGAGGTCATAAATTGGTCTGCAGTGTTTCATTATGGCACACAGTCTGTCATCCTTCACCTCCCTTTCCATCTCCATTTACCCTCCAACCATTTCCTCTCCTGCACAAACACTATAGGAATGCATACCATACACCCATTGGAATAAAGGGCCTACTTTAGGGTATTTTAAACCACCATGGCTGATGATTTGAACCACTCTAGCTACACTTAAGTGCCTCTATTTGCTCACTTAACTGACCTCTATTACCTCCAGGGCAGATAGGAAAGTTCCTTATTATAAGATTTCTTAGGTACACACACACACGCGCGCACACACACACACACACACACGCACACACACACACACACACACACACACACACACACACACACACACACACACACACACACACAAACACATATGGGGAGATATAAAACTCCAAAACAAGTACAAGTCCTACAATAGTTTGCTGATAGCAGAGTAGGCAAGGTGAGGGTAGAGGAGGGGAGGGGAAATGGGCTTTTCTATGTGGCTGGAGGGGACTAATCTCAGAGATGAACATGTGTAGCCCTTTGAAGGGTGGTAAACAAGGTGGGGGTCAGGTCTGTTAGGGCCTGCTGTTATCTGATTGCCTGACTGGGCAGGACGACTCCAAGTTGACCTGGCGGAGTGCACCCAGGCATGTGATAACCCACTGCTGTGCTCATCAAGGTGGAGAGGAAAGAAAAATTCAAAGAGGGATGCTTACCAGCAAATGAGATTTTTTTCCCCTCTATACCATCCACTAAATATAATGCATATGCGTGGCTCCAGCACAGACTGTGTTCTAGTCAAACCTTTATAGCAGTTTTACTACCAATTACCTGACTATTTCATTACAAAGAGAATTTTCTTGGACAGGAATTTCTGCGTGAGCTGTAGCGGCAAATGATGCTTGGATAATATGCTTAGATTACAGTCCAGTTGGCTCTGGCTAAACGGTAAAACTCTCCTGAGTATGTTGTCTCCCTACGTTTGCGCAGCAATGGGCTTACCTTGTCTTTCCCCTGTTTCTCATCTTGATATATGTGCCATCTCTCGCCGTCATTGCTGTAGGCCACTTTATAGGACCCCACAAACTGCACGTGGCCAAAGTCCTTTGCTCCCTGGGTTATGATGCCGGTGATTTTAGTGGGAACCTGCATGTCAACCTGACGAGCACAGAGCAGAGAGAGAAATGGCATGTCAGTGAATGGCAGCGAATGCACACACAGCGAGGTGGCCAGCAATGCTCAATTGATAGTCTCAGTGTGTACATCTAACACACTTATAAATGAGTAAAAGAGAGAGAGAGAGAGAGAGAGAGAGAGAGAGAGAGAGAGAGAGAGAATGAACTCAGGCCCATGGAAACCATCTGTGCAGTGCAGGTAGAAACAGGAAGTCAGCATGCTGTCAAAGTAATCCACATGTGCCGAGTCTTATTTCAGCTGGTGGACATCTTTCCATGTTTCCTCTAGGAAAGGCTCCAAAACATGTTTTCAAACTCGTTTACAACAGAATGTGAAGGCAAGAAAGAAAAAAAAAAGATAAAGAAAAAGAGAGAAAGAGCAAGTGAAAAAACGGAAGAAAACTTCAGCTTGAATTATTCACAGCATATTGAACTACGGGGCTTAGTCGCAGTTTGAGCTCAGCAGAAACAGAAATCGCAGGCCACAGCAGCTTCTAAGGCCAGGCTGCACCATTTAGGTTAAATTTTTAATACTGTGCTCATTTGCTCTTGGTGTTCTATTAGCACTGTGCCTGCCTGTTGACATAATGTTGTTTTATTCATTTGGGCTTCGCACTTTATCATTTCCACTGCAAGGGGCTGCACAGTGTCAGTCTGATGTATGCTGTGCCGTATTTGGCAACATAGCACTCTCTTCCCGTCACCGTAAAAAGGTGTTCGTTTATAACCCTTTTGGTTCACAGCCAGGTCAAGAATACATTAGTGTTACAGAGAGGATAAGGAGATAAAGAAAGGAAGAAAGAAAGAGAGAAAGAAAGAAAAGACATTAAGGTTGGACTTGGGGGCTTGACTGAGAAAGCCAATATGCTTTGAGTTTGACAAACAAGGAAGGAGGACTTTTAAGGAAACAGGGAGAGCTAATTTGGCAGAATTATGGAATTATGAGCATGGTATGTGTATCCTTGGCAAACTCATCAGCCGACTTTTATCTCAGATGACTGGAGACAAAAACAGAGAGGGCGGAAATCAAGACAAATATTTACACCCCCCAAAAAAAGCCTGGGGAAAGGGTCATTGGGTAAACAGCCATTTTCTGTTTTAGATGGTAAGTGCTTTGACAATCATCCTTTTGAAACATTTAGAAAACCACATTGAAAATATTCATAATAGTGACAGCTTTACTGCTGAATCTGACTCTGACCTTGGCTTTACACTA